>NW_019091532.1:130087-160972 GCF_001949145.1 Acanthaster planci | reverse complement strand
CTTCTCTTTAAATACCTCCTATACTTCTTTTTGAATAGCTCCCATGTTTCTCTTTGAAAAACTCTGATACCTCTCTTTAAATACCTTTTAATACTTCTCTTGCGAATGTGATTCTTTGTGTTTGTCCTGAACCTCTTCCCCATGGTTTAAGTGTGCAGTGTGGTTTTTAACTTACAGTATGTCAATAATAATCATAGAACCTAGAAATGGTTGGGCAGTGTCACTGAGCCAATATCCTTGTTAATGATGTTATCCCTAATAGTGAAAGATGGGTATCTAAAATGATTGAGTATTGATATTGTTTTTTGCCTTGGTTTGAACACTTTTATGCAGAAGCAAAAACAGTCCTAGGTAAGAGTCTCTATTATATAATCTGCTGGCTTTGTTTGCAGGAATGCCTGTAGCAGGAAGTTGCTGTTGTAGAAATCAGAGTGATTTGTTTATTTATTTACTTTTCTCCTGGGGAGACATTTCTGTTAGGCAGGTTGCCTTGCCATGGTATAGTGTGAGCTGGATGCATGAGCGATTGCTATAAATCTTGCACAGTGACTTTCCTATCTGAATGGAAATAGTCTCTGAAAAGTCAGTGACATTCTCTGCACATTTTGATGTCTGCATGATGCGAACTGTTAAAAAACCCTAAAAGCTCAAGCTGTCAACTTTGTGAAGCAAGGCCTTCTGTATAGCAGCTGTAAGAGTGCGTATCCCAAGTCAATTTTCTTCCTGGTAAATGACACTTGTAAATGAGAACAAAGGCTGCATCCGAATCTGTTGTCTAGAGCTAGGTCTTGGTCTTCGCTCCATTGAAAACGTGGCGAGACCCGCAGACGGTAGACTTAGCCGTAGCTCTGGAAGCCCGTTTCGGACGCGGCCAAAGACTCGTGTAAACTCCTGCCACTTAATCTCCCATGCTGACCAACAAGCAGTGCAGTCCCCTAACACAAAACAGGAATAAGAAGTGTAGACACATGCTGCTGTGGCACACGTGTAGATCACCAAACAAACCACAACAGCAGCAAGATATCAGAAACGGAACCTGTGACCAGGTCCTATTTGCTAGACTCCGTTTGTCAACTCGAGCAGATCTTTATATGAATTGATGAAGATTTAAGTTTTGTTGTAAGGCAGATGAAACTGCAGAAACTTATCCGGAATCGGTGCTCATTTGCATGTAAAAGAGTTGCAATGTGACTGTACTCCATAGGTCAGTCCGATGTCTAAATGTCTACGCAGTACCTTGACTAAGAAAAGTAGTCTGAGGAAATTGTTAGGATGCAAATTTGTGGGATGCCAGAATGCCTGTGCATGTGTCTCGTGTGAAATGTACATCATTCGCAGTCAAGTCTGTTCCTTGTGCCGTCGTTGAGATTTCTTACGTGGTGGGAATTCCCTGTGATCAGCTGTGCTGAAACCCAGCTGCTCGTTTTGCAGGTAAGGGCGGCGTGTTCCGCTCTATCCACGGTGTGGGTGCCGTCATGACCAACATGGTGCTGGGCAGCGGCCTGCCCCACTCCCCGCTGACCCATCACTCCCGGGGCCCCAGCGGTGCCTCCTCTGCTGGGGGGCTTGACAACCACAACAAGGAGGACGAACTCGTCATGGAGACCAAACTCAAGATCATTCAGATTTTACAGGTATTGGGGGAGGGGAAAGTACCTTTGGTACCATTTAAATGTCCATGAAACTTAGACTGTGTTTAGGTCATTTGATTGTTCCATAGCAGACAATGGGAAGTTGCTCTAAGCCCAAGGATCGCAACACAGGCAATTGTATCCATGAAACGGAAGTCTGGAGCCGAAGACGAAGCCAACTTGAAGGTCGGGGAAAACCTTCCAGGCTGTATGGACTGATGGACAAAGTGGGAGTGAAAATTTATCAGACAGTTTCAGGCAGACTTTTATTAACAGCACAGCCCGATCTATTTGAAATATTTTTTTATCAGATTTTTGGTATTTGAGAGTAGTGCCTATTCCTTGTGCACATAAGTTCAAAGTGGAGGCCGAAGCACTGTGCTGTGTAACCACAATTTGTATCAAAAGTTTCTTTAGGGTCAGTACACAGCTTATCCATGGTAACTACGTGTTCAGCTTGAGGTAAGTAGTCTAAATGGCTAAAAAAAAAGAAAGTGGCTGTGAATTTCCTTGGAAGAAATCTCATTCAAATTTTGTCTCTGTCTCCAGTTCATCCTTAACGTGCGTCTGGACTACCGCATCTCTTGCCTCCTCTCCATCTTCAAGAGAGACTTTGACGAGAGCAAGGATGCCAACGACGAGGTCCACCACTCCCGGCAGAGCGTGGACGGCAGCGACAGCCCCGGCATCAACCTAGAAGCTATAGGTATGGATTTTTACCCATGTTTCAAGCGACGACCATCAGCAGCAACTGGTCGATATTTCCCAAGTAACCTATATGCATAAGCTGTACTCTGATATAAGACAAAACTGACCAATAATTAACACATGATTGATTTAACTCAACCTTGTCTGTTAGGACAGCTCCTTGTGTCTCTGTGAATCAGGTTAGCATGAATTGTAACTTAACCTGTGGTGTTGCTATCCATTTGTGTAGTGTGAATCCCAGGCCGTTTTCCAATACCCAACTTCGTCTCCATTTGGGCTTCGTTCCCACAACCAATCCCCGATTGTGGTGCTGAAGCGTTTAAATTAAATTGGATTACTGAAATTTTTGTCTCTCTTGCATCTTATTTGATGTTCTGTGGCGCTATTAGACTGATTACTGCACTTACAGCTTCAAAGTCAGCTAGTAAAAAAACAGTTGAAGCCTTAGACGGAGCTGAAGTTGAGTATTGGAAAACGACCCCAGTGTTAGTAGTATTGAAACCAAGCTGGTTGCCTGCCAGTGCTGAGACACAAACAAATGCACATTTTGGGGCTAATTCAAATTTTCCAACAGCCTAAATGGAGAACAAGGATGACCCAAACACCATTTTGATTTATGGTTAAGACATGTAAGCTCTCGAATATAAATAAGATGTCCAGTTCCTCTTCCATTAGGTGAGTACCAGTCGCAGAATACAGATTGCATGCCAGTTTGGCTGGTAACCTGTTCTTGGCCATTAAATAACCAGTACCTTCAGTGCTTTTAAAATTTTTGAGCAAAGCATCTGTAAGATGAGACCGTTGACCATGCTAGCACTGTCAGTGGTCATTTGCAGTGGCCCCCCACCAGTGGTGGAGAGCATTGTGATAACTGTTCCATGGAGCTACTGTTCTGGGGCAGTTGCTCCTTGTGTAAAACCCAGCACAGTGCTTTCCACCGTTAAAATGGGCCATTGGGAATGTCCAATGAAACATTGCTGGATTTGTCTATATGAGCCTGGCTTTTGTCTTAACCAGTGTCAGAGTAAAGGCATTGAACTTCAAGGCCAAGGCTTTGATCTCGAGCTGTAAAGCCAAGGCCTTAAAATCAAATCTTAAGGCCAAGGCTTAACCTTAAGGTGCCACATCACAGGTCTGAACTAGCTGGTCTTTTCTTCCCTTGGACAGGTGATCAGGCTGAGGGGATCTTTGAAGGTCACACGGAAGGTGTGGACCTTGACCTGGACTCCCAAGGCGGCAGGACCTTCCTACGCGTCCTCCTTCACCTAACCATGCACGACTACCCTCCCCTGGTGTCGGGGGCCTTACAGCTGCTCTTCCGTCACTTCAGCCAGAGACAGGAGGTGCTGCAGGCTTTCAAGCAGGTCAGTGCTGACACAAGTCGAGTGCATTGCTGGAGTTTTTTACCCTATTGCAAAATAGACTTGCATCTCAGTTACAAAATTACGCTAATCGGGCACTACCAAGGTGAGTCGATTTGACAATTCTTTGTAACGTATTATTCAATGCTTGTATCTTGCATCCTGGTTGTGCATTTATGACATGTTTTCTCCATCCCGTTTTTGTACTTACTATCCAATTTCTGTCCAGATTTGGTTTAACAGTGACCCAATTTACTTTAAGATCTCCACCCTTTGCAGTATGCTCCTCTGTACCTCTCTGCTCTAAACCTGATGTGAAGTCATGGAAGGAATATCATGATCGGTCCGTTTGGTGTTAACTTCCCCCAGTTCACTATAGTAAATTCACACAGGCTAGTTATTACAGCCCAACTAATCAACTATTTACAACAAGAGTTGTAAAGGAGTTTGATTAGTCACCGGGTTTTTAGCTTTGTTACACTTTGCTTCATTAATTGGCATTGTGTACTAACAGTGTCGGATTAGAATTTATTGAGTTCAACAAAGAGCTAAAACTTCGTTTAGCACGGTATCAACCAAGTAAGCACAGAGAACCAAACAGAGTCATAGTTTATTCAATAAGGGAGATATTCATCAAGTGTATGAGATTCTTAAATGAGATTTTGCAGAATTTTCCTGATATTCAGGATTTTTCAAACAACTGGGAAAAATGCAGAGATCTCCTTTAAGATGCCTTTTGCTGATAGAAGTTGATATAAAACACAAAAAGAGGTAGTTTAAGGGGTACCTTTAGGCAGACATTAATGTATTACCATAGACCCCATGCTGCTGTGGAGCTGTTAAAACCTTGAAAATGCTGGGAGTGATGCAGAGAGCCGCAGTGCCGAGTGATGCTTCTTCTGTTCCATTCCCCAGGTCCAGCTCTTGGTGACGTCCAACGATGTGGACAACTACAAGCAGATCAAGGCAGACCTGGATGCACTGAGACTCTTGGTGGAGAAGTCGGAGCTCTGGGTTTACAAGAGCAAGTTGGACCAGGAGAAGGAGAAGAGCAAGAGCAAAGGAAAAGCAGCAAAGAAGGTGAGGTCCCAACCTTAGGACAGCCGCTTTTTTGTGGGGGGGATTGTTGTTTATTCAGAAGAATTAGCAATCTTTTACTGCTGTAATGTAGGGCTTTCTATTTTTTGTTTTCAACCCTTAGATCCCTCAGTGCTGAAGGTGAAGGTTTGAAGAAAGTTTATCAGCTTGCTTTCATTAAAGTTGTAAGGAATTTTTCACTCTGCAAAGGGAAAGCGACCGTCTCATGAAAAGAAAAGGAGAGGAAATCATAACCCTAACTTTCGAAGTAGGGCCAGTGAGGTGTTTATCTTTGTAATGAAATCTGCACTGGCCAAATTAAAGTGACAATTTCCAAGCTTTGAATGCATATTAAAATGACATGGCTTCGTGAGTGCGCTTTTAAGGTCAGGGATGCCATGACAATAAAAGTCAGAATCCCTCTTTGCCTCTCTGGAGTAAATTCCCCTCAGTGGGCTGAATGTAATCGGCCCTGAGGTTTGAATGTTAGGGCCTGTTTGTTTCACATGGATGTGGATCTCAATCAGTGATCCCAACACTGGTTGGCTCTGTCCATTAGATGGGTTAGACGATGCCGCTTCTCTTCGCTGTGTAGGTCTGTCACATTCAGCTGCGTGCTTAGAGAAAAGGGTACCCGTTAAGCCAGGGTGCTTAAGTGCATTGTTCTATGCATATTAGAATGTTGAGCAAAAGCCATTGGTGAACTGCATACAAGAATACCATGCAGTGGTTTCCTGCACTGGCTGTCAGAAACTCTCATATGCAAGCCGAAGGCCAGATTATCTGGCAGGCACTGAGCCCACAAAGCAACAAAAATTGGGTTACACAAAATTTGGGGCCAACAGAAAATTTGGGGCCCTGCTAAAATGCCACATTGTGCTACAGAACTCCCACAACCACACAAACCAACAACTACACGCACAAGAGATAAGTTTGATGATTTTGTGAATTTTCCATCTTGGGTACATGGGAACAATGTACAGTTATGCTGGTCAGTTTCACATCAGCATGGAATGCATGGCTCCAGTCGTTACCAACACTTTTGAAATTGGTGCTGGTGCCTCAGGCTGAGTAGGGCCCACAGAACAGTGGTGTCTGGGGCCTACAGAGTACTTCATCCAGGCCTGGTCCAGTGCAATTTAATTGGTCTGTATCATTACTGACTTGGAAACTTCACATTGCTTTAGTTCTCTGAGCTTGTAAAGAGCTAAACAGCACTCCGGCCATTCTGGTCAGAACATGCTGGCCCCATGCCCACTTCAGCTAATGCATAATTCATGTTTCTCCCTCCGCATACTCTCTCTGGTATCAGTTATCTTTGTACCCCTTGACTCTTGGCACGTCGTCGTACAGTAGCATGATGCTTGCTGCTGGCGCCCATGAGGTTGGTTACCAACTTTCGCTCAGTTTCCTTGGGTCACATTGTCCATTGCGGACATGGTTTTGGTTCAGGTGGTGGAATCTCTGTGAGCAGTTTCCAAGTGTTAATTTTTCTCTGTTTTTAATGTACTGTAGGATTCCGTTTTGGAGAGCAAATTTACATTTTCAATGAGCTCAAGTTGTTTGTCGTTGTTTTGGTAAAGGAATTGTATTTTGGGTCTTTGAACTAAACGTTTTGTTGTCTTCTCCTGTACCTTAGAGCTTTGGACAAGGATATCGTTGACTTGGGCTAAAAGTCAACTTGAGTTTCTTTTTGGTTGCAATATTCAGCATGTTTTCGGGGACATGATCTGAGTCTGGGTTGAGATCTTTCTCTTTAGGCTGATATAAAATGGACTAATATTGGAAGCTTGAAGTGAAATGTACCATGTTAGATATATTTTTAGTGGAAAAGTTGTGAAACCTCAACATATGTGACCCTGACCCAACCTAACAAAATGAGTCAGGAAGTTGCCAGAGCCACTTCCAAGGTCAAGGCTTTTAAAAGAATCTAATACGATATAAATCAAGAGGAACCTTCAGCATTATTTATTCACATAATGCCCATTCTCATCAGTATGCCAAACTGAATGACAAATCAAATGGAAGAACAAACCAAAGTTAGTGAAAAATGGTCTTTGACTGATTTTGTAGGATTCAGTCACAGGTGTAAACAGTGTAATAATTTCGAATGATAGGTTTTGATTGTGAGAACAAGAATTTCTTTGGAAATAAACTGTTGACAACACTTTGTTTTTTTTCCCTTCAGTTTCCTGGATCGCTGGGTGCCAGTGAAGGATCATCTATCGACTTGGATTTGGGACCTCCTCTGGATGCAACCAGCACTAGCAACTATAAGAGCATACAGCTGGTCAGTATGGGCTGGGTTCAGGGGTTTTTACTTGTTCGCAGTGAGGTTGGTTTGAAGTAGGCCTACGAATCAATAACGTCAATCTTAAAACTTCTACATGTGCTCTGTGCTGTGGGATTCAGGAGAGGATGATGGAACTCCATGGTAAAGCTTATTTGTGAACAAAGCTTGACGTCGTCAGTTCATTGGCCTTTTGGATCGGTTGGGTTAGTTGTAGTTGTGTATATTGCAATTATGGCTGGATAAGCCGGGTTTGTTACATTTGGTTTTGTTAAAGTGGGTTGGATGTCATGAAGTTGTAATAATAGTTCAATGTCTTAAGCTTGTTTGAAGGCAGAGACTGAATGGGTTGTTGTTTACAGTTGATTGTATGAACTGGGTTGGAATTGTGCGGTTGGGGAGAAGAGATGTTTCATGGGTTGCGTTTAGCTGCTCACTGCTGATATCAGCCTCGATGAGATTGGCAAAAAATCAGGTTACCAGCCAAAATGTTATGCAAAGCATATGGCTCACAACCGGTTCTCGGCTACTTGTTTTTTTGTGAAGCACATTTTTCTTCTCAGGAATATCATGACATTGGGTCCTCTGAGGCCGGGCAGAGTTACAATCAAGAAATCCTTGTTGATTGCATTTCAGATCTTGATCCGCCTCAGTAAGCTGTGCGTGTCAGAGGGAAGCGGCACTCGCAAGAACCGCAAGCATGAGCAACGATTGCTCAGGAACATGGGTGCTCACACGGTGGTCCTCGAACTGTTACAAATCCCATATGAGAAGGTCAGGACAGTTTTTCCCAAATAAAGTTTATACATGCCCTGTTCGTCTGTATGTGGATTATTTGCAGTGTTGTGGTTCAGTCCATCACAAGTCCTCTCAAGTCTCCTGAAGTCCATCACAAGTCCTCTCAAGTCTCCTGAAGTCCATCAATGGTCCTTCACAAGTCCCCTGAGGTCCATCACAAGTCCTCTCAAGTCTCCTGAAGTCCATCAATGGTCCTTCACAAGTCTCCTGAAGTCCATCACAAGTCTTCTCAAGTCCCCTAAAGTCCATCACAAGTCTTCTCAAGTCTCCTGAAGTCCATCACAAGTCCTCCCAAGTCTCCTGAAGTCCATCAATGGTCCTTCACAAGTCTCCTGAAGTCCATCACAAGTCCCCTGAAGTCCATCACAAGTCTTCTCAAGTCTCCTGAAGTCCATCACAAGTCCTCCCAAGTCCCCTAAAGTCCATCACAAGTCCTCCCAAGTCCCCTGAAGTCCATCACAAGTCCTCCCAAGTCTCCTGAAGTCCATCACAAGTCCTCCCAAGTCTCCTACAGTCCATCAGTGGTCCTTCACAAGTCTCCTGAAGTCCATCAACGGTCCTTCACAAGTCTAATCTGACGCCAAGTCATGAGCTGAACTGTGACAAAAGCATTCCTTCGTCATTGTTCACCCTGCTGTTGCTGGTATCGTGGAAGGACTTTAGATTGACTATAACACTAATTATTGATGATGAATACTATGTATTAGTATAGGGTTTGTCATTTTTGTCGTGCAATAATGGCATAATTGAAATTAAATGAAAATAATTGAAATCTACTTTACCTTTTCACATAAGAAATTTGTTTTTTAGTTACTTTTAAAGATTCAAACAGAAATCATAGGTCCGTTGTATTGCGGTAGTTGATTAATTCTCGAACTGTTTTGTTGTGTGTTCCACAGAATGCTGACACCCGTATGAATGAGCTGATGCGATTGGCACATGAGTTTCTCCAGAACTTCTGCTGGGGAAATCCGTCCAATCAGGTGTTACTTCACAAACACATTGACCTCTTCCTGACACCCGGAGTAAGTACACCAGTTGAAAAAGAACCAAACAAGGATTTGACTGCAGTCTTTCCTTACGAATATAGAACTTAAATATTTTGTCAATTCGTACACACCGTAGCTCAGTGTGTCCTACCACCTATGCTTAATTTAAGCATACTTCATGGCGTCACCGAGCACGAGAAAATACTTACATGAGCTGCTTTCTTTTCATGTGTGGCATGCCCAGTACATTTGAGTAGCAGTTTATCAGTTGCCTGGCAACAGTTTACTGTCAAGTGTTTTTGATCAATGCACCGATCCCTGGATCACAGCTGGTATACAGCAAAAATAGGCACTGACACAGTGGTGCATGGGCCAGTAAAAATTCAGCTCTCTATCGTTAATATGTGTGAGGTGTGATAATGAAAGATTTCCCATCTGGGCAAGCTATACTAACTCAGCATTTCTATTCGAAGCACTGGATGTATCTATGTTACACTGAGATGTAATCATATCTGCAGTTTTTGTTTTTAAATGTTGCCATCGTCCCGTTCTTATCTCTAACCACAGCTGTTGGAGGCCCAGACCATGTGCTCCATCTACATGGATAACGTCCAGCTGTGCAGCGAAGTCACAGAGCAGGTGGTCCAGCACTTTGTCCACTGCATCGCCACCCACGGTCGGCATGTTCAGTACCTGAAGTTCCTGCAGACCATCGTTAAGGCAGATGGCCAGTACATCCGCAAGACCCAGGACATGGTCATGGCGGAGGTGGGTCCAGGGTTCGCCACGAAAAAAGAGGGTTTTCAGATCTCAGCCCTGTTTCTATCTTTGCCCAACTCCTGAGCAGTACAATCGGTTTCACAAATTTACCATCTGAACCAATTTCCTGGATCTTTCCTGTCCCCAGCTGGTCAATGCGGGTGAAGACGTCCTGCTCTTCTACAACGACAAGGCCTCCTTCCAGATGTTTGTCAACATGATGCAGGACGAGCGGGAGCGCGTGGACCCCTCCAGCCCCTCCCAGTACCACATCAACCTGGTCTACCTGCTAGCCTGCTGCACTGAGGGCAAGAACGTCTACACCGAGATCAAGTGCCACTCGCTGCTGCCGCTGGACGACATTGTCCGAGTGGCCACGCACCCGGACTGCTTACCAGAGGTTGGTAGCTCCTACAACTCCCGTGCAGAATTTGTTTGACCTCTGCATCTTTACACCAAAGGGTTGACTGGGGGCCATATGGTTAGGCTTCGGAGCAGAAGGTCAGGGGTTCGAATCCAGCTGCTTGGCATAGTTGTGTCCGATTCTGTCTGTTGCCAAGGAAACAAGAAATGGGCCAGATTGGCTCAATACAGACTTTGCTGTCCTTATGCGTTATGTTCCTTCTCAAAATGAGTGCATATATTCAACCATGCATGCTTGTATTTTTTAAGAAAGCATTTAATCCTAACCATCCCATATCACTTGGAGTTGCCCGGTAGACTTTGATGATTCTACAGAAGGTGGACAAGTTAGGGCCTAGTCGCAGATCCTATAATATAAGGCTCTAAGAATGTGCCGTTGGGCTCGTGTATAACTGGTAAATTGTTGGCGTGTTCAAGAATGGTTCTCACACTGGATCTCAGTCGGGTTTTTGAGACCAGGAAGGAAATGTAATTGTCTCATGATGTCAGTCATTCTTTATGGGGAGTTACGTTTGAACTGTTTCTGGCTGGTCTTCTCAGGTGAAGAATGCCTACATCAACTTTCTGAATCACTGCTATGTGGACACTGAAGTTGAGATGAAAGAGATCTACACCAGCAACCACGTCTGGAACCTATTTGAAAACTTCTTGGTGGACATGGACACGGTAATTGAGCCATTTATGCGAAAGATGAATATAGAAGATTCCGGAGTTTTCAAATGTTGTGGGCAAGTGAAAATTTATTTGAAAGTTAAAAAGCTTTCTTTTTTCCCCCGAGGAACTTTTGCCCAGTCGTTGTTTGTTTTGTTGGTTCAGAATGTCTGAATCCGAATCCTTTTCCATTTTCTCATTTTGGACCTGCCTGTTTCGATGTTCAAGGTTTCCGCACAAGCAATCAAATCAACGCATAGTGGTTGTACTTGAGTACAACACAGCAGACGGAGAGAGAATTATTGATCAGATGACGAGCTTTGATGCTGCAGTTGTGTGCTAAAAACACACTCTATCTAAGCAAAGGAAATGACTTTTCATCCGTGAGCATACTGCTCTTTGTCACATCCTTAGGTGTGCAATGCCACCCACGACCGCAAACATGCCGAACACATGCTGGAGAAGTACGTGACTGAGACCGTCATGAACATCATCACCATGTTCTTCAGTTCACCATTCGCCGAGCAGAGCACGACAGTACAGGTACTTTTGTTACCGCAATATTTCTCACGATATTATAACCTCCCACTTTCTCTTGTGTGCACAACCGGCTGCAATGGATATGCGGGTATTGTCAACTTTTCTGTCCCGAGACCAAGCTACTCCTGATGTAAGCGTATTTTCAGAATGGATAAGCTGAGGTCAGTTTATATTCATAAGTGCTTCATGACGGTTTCCCATTCCTATTGGTTGAGAGCCTGTCATGTGGGTAGTTTATGACAGATAATATAGATACCAATGAATTTTAAACACTGCCCCCACTTCATATAAAATTTATGCTCGTATCATATGTAGTCGAGCCCTGACACATGACAAGTGACCTCATTACCTAGGGATGTGCATGACAACCAATGAGTGTGTATTTCATGGTCAGAATTTCACACCAGCTGTGCTTCGTTGTGCATCGCATTGTGTCGTGCGCTGTGCGCACCAATTTCCAAACATGGAGATTTGTGTACTGTGCATACAAGGCAGTTACCATAGATAAAACAAGAGGGGTGTTTCTATTCACAAAACATTGAGTGAAATTTAAAGAGCATCTCTAAGGAAAACATGTTTTCTCTGATTTTATCTGTTCAAATAAATATGGAAGCATCCAAATCGAATGCAGTGTCATTTGTCATCAGAGCTCAACTACAACAAACTTAAAAGGTTAAGATTCAGATTCTGAATGTTGATTGCACCATTCTGAGAAAACAGAGACAACGAGGAGAACCCTTGCTTTCTGTTCATTGTGGATAGACCCTTGTGCGTGCCAGATAATGCATGTATCCATTATATGGTTGAGCTCTGAAGACAAATGACACTGCATTCAGTTTGGAAGCTTCTGTATTTATTTGAACAGAAAAAATCAGAGAAAACATGGTTTCTTTAGAGGTGCCCTTTAACAAAATGTCAGAAAAATGTGAATTTTCAACTTACTTTACTTCTTCACCAAACAGTTATTTATCAATTGGGAGAATGAGACAGTGGTGGGTTGTTTTTAAGTCAGTACATTTGAAACCAGTCCGGGGCAAGGAGCAGTTTTAAAATGGGGACAGTAATGGGCTGGTCTACTATCGTTCCCAGCCCTCCAATCTTGTTTCAAGCGTACTTGTTTGAAACCACCTTGCTGCACTTTTATTGCCTTTATACTGTCCAAACTGCTTGTTTTCTGCAGACCCGACAGCCCGTCTTTGTTAGGCTACTCCAGGGGGCCTTCAGGGTGTCGCAGTGCGAGTGGCTGAGGGGACAGCAGTATCACGTGCAGAACTGTATCAAAACACTCACCGATATAGGTAGGCTGGAATACCTTGGTGAACACTGGCATAAATGCAGGGGACCACATGATGGATCTATTTCTTATTGATTTAATGCCCCCCCGGCAGGTTCGTATTTAGTCGTGTCTTCTCCATAGATTTGAGTACAGTTTTTTTCCTGTGTTTATTCTGGAACAAATAATATGGAAAAATGACTAGGTGCTCACATATTAATTATAAAGAGAAGCAAAGAAATTGACTGAAGATCGGTTTGAACCTGCGGCCTCCTACTTCTAGTCTGTTTCTTGAGAATTCCTGTGTTTATTCTGCTGGAAGACTGAACCCTTCAGTGTATTTAATCAGACTTGTCGAAGACTCACAACCGTAATAACTATTGTTAAAGCTTTGCCTGTCTGAGTGGTATATAGAGAGGTAAGTTTGTGGGTACGCCATGGAAGTGATCTCAGTTGGGAAGAAGTATGAGAGAAGGTCCTTGACATGATGAACTGTGCGCACTGTTCATCTTCAGGAAAAATCAGTGCTAATTTTTTGGTGTAAATATTGTGACAATGTCCGATGGATCTGTGGCAGCCAAGAACCGTGGCATCGCCATACCGGTGGATCTGGACAGCCAGGTCAACACACTCTTCTCCAAGTCGCAGATGGTGATGAAGCACACGCGACACTGGCTGAGCCACAATGCCAACCGGCGGCGGGACTCCATGGTGGCCATCTCCAGGGACTACCGCAGCATCATCGAGGGACTGCAGGTGAGGCTGTGGGCCATGTCGAACAGGTTGGGTAACCATAGGTGTCCAGAGGTGGGGGCGATATGGGGGGGGGGTTACTTACTGAAAAATGGAGAGAAATGAAACAGGGAGGAAGGGATATGAAAACCACCGATTTGCTTCAGAATACCTTGGAACTGACTCCCTTCCACCATTATTGCTTCAACAGTTTGCTGCTGCTAAGTGCTTCTCCCTCCCCCCCCCTGAGAAGTCTTGACCCTCCTCCTTGATACATTCTTGGCAGTGGATATGTATCTGAAACCATGCTTTACCCAACCATTCTAAGACATTAATAGTAATATGGCATATTTCTGCCGTGCCTTTCAGTACCGATGGACTGGCATTGCGTCCTGCTTCCATGTTCATCCCTGAATCTGAAGTGCATTCCTGTCTGCTTTATCCCTCCCCCCCCCCAGGATATTGTGTCTCTCCTCGAGGATCAGCTGAGACCCTTGGTCCAAGCGGAGCTGTCGGTCCTGGTGGATGTCCTGCACAGACCCGAGCTGCTCTTCCCTCCGGGCACTGAGGCCAGGCAGAAGTGTGAGAGCGGAGGCTTCATCAGCAAGTAAGTGGGATGTTAACTCTAACGAGGAACCCGGGCAAAGTTCCGTTGGAAGGAGACCACCGAAAGGAGGGCTGGATTGCTCAGTTGATTCAGCTCTGGTGGGATGTTCCAAAAGATGCAGGCCCAGATCCCACCCCTGTCAATTCTATCATGAAACCAGATTTAATCTTCTGAGCAGAATCCCTACAACAAAAAATTAGGTTCCTAAGTGAAATTGAATCTAAAATAGTAGTTATGATTGCTGGATATGTAAGAAGAACCAGGTTTCAAGTTCTAAATCAGACAAGTTTTATTCTTATGCTACTTTTGAATAAAAGCTAAAATGTCTTAAAAGTCCTCCTTGGTCAACTTGATATTTCATGTGATAATTTGTTTCCTTTAGAATTGAAAGAAACTGAATTGAGTATAGTCCACTTCACATCGTTTTTTTCTTTTTCGTCAGTTGCCAAACCAAGGTGTCCAACGGATCAAGATTACTTTAAGATTGCAGACTTCTTTTCCAATTCACAATTTCCTACGTTCCTCCTTCCTCAGATTGATCAAGCACACTGAGAAACTCCTAGAGGAGAAAGAAGAGAAACTCTGCATCAAAGTGCTGCAGACGCTCAAGGAGATGATGACTGTGGATATCGATTACTCAGAGAAGGTAAGCTATGGCAAAATGCACCCCCAAATCTTGAATTTCAGTTGTATGCCAATTTAAAAATGATACAGCATTTACAGAGTATAACTTTCCTCAGTTCTTCAGTGAGTTTTTTGAGGGTGTACTATGAAATAAACATGAACACAGCAGCGTTGTTTTTTCGAACAGTCAGCGTGTTTGTCTTTTGAACAAAGGGTCTAAAATAGGTTTTTAATAGATTACACTTTTGATGCCATAGTAATCTGAATGCCTGCCAAACTGCAGTACATTCATGGATCAACAGTTGTTATTGTCATTTGGTGTTGAATGATGGGTTTATTCAAGGTTTTCATACTTTCACTGCACCCTTTCAGGCTCTTGAAAATTGCATCGTCTGCACTGGTGAAATATGAAATCTCCACTTCCTACATTGTTGTAGTTGGGTCCATCACAAGTCCTTGCAAAGTCCTTCACCAGACCTTCACAAGTCATTCAGTCGTAAGCCCAGTCATAAGCTGTTCAGATGGACTGTTACAAAAGCATTTGTTTGTGATTGCACACATCATTCCTTGTGACTGGTCCTTATGAAAGGACTTGTGACCAGACATGTGGCTGGAGCTGTGGAGGGACTTGTGAAAGGAATCGTGATTGGCTCGACGACATCACTGATACGATATGTTGGAATTTTCATTCTTTTGTCTAAAAAAAAAACCTTACCATTCTTTTGTCTGAATTTCCTGAAAATTATGAATTGTTTATTCTGCATCACATGTAGCTAAATTGCTGCATTGCTTTTCCAGCTCTCTGGTTTTTCTGCCTTTGCAACATTGTGAATTGGCAGCTACTTCTGTTCACAGTGGACTGTAATCTTGCTTTCCAAGAAATGATGTCTCATTTCCACCATTCTGAATGGTGTGCTGCTGTGCCAGTGGTATGGCTTCAACATTACCCAGGAGTGTACCCAAACGTGACCAAAGATCTGGGATGATAACGTTTTTATTTTCACCTTTGCTGTCTTGATTACTCTTGACGGCATTAGTTCCTGGCCCTGCCAAATCCATAAAACTAGGCTAGGAGTTTTGGAGGATTTTGGAAGATTTTTTGCTGGAAGTTAGTTTCGGCTTGTTGAGGAAAGTTAAATTGCAAAGAGTATGCCATTTAGTTGTTAGACTGTTGTAGTTTTTTGAAGATGCAGAAACATTTGAAGCAAAAATGTACAAGCAGTCAGTGCTCAAAGCCAAAAATAAAACAATTTCCCATATAAGTTTTGGAATGCTAATTTGGAGACATTCATTGCTACGTTTAGCACCCAGACTTCCTTTCATTTAATAACTTAATTATTAAAAATTACTTAATTTTGATGTAGAACAAGAATTAACATGGCCGCCCCACATTCCTCATTTTTAATCTAACTGTCATACTCAAACCTCCCAGGTACCATGTCTTTCATTTTGACTTTCCTTAATACATGGTCATCTGTTGCTAGGGACCAGTGTCATTGAGCCTTTAAACATTTCTTCACCAATTCCTCCACATAGCAAGAATTGATTCTGTTCTGATATGTTGACCAGTAACACCTTTTTCTTTTGTCAGGCAGAGGTTTGCTTGGGGAAAATCATGTTCATGGATTTGCTGGACTCAATTTCAAGCTTTCAGCTTTCATGATAAGCAGTTAAAAATGAATCACATTTGTATATACAGCATTATGTTATTTTCAGTGTCAGAAAACCCAAACAGCGAACGGTTATGCCACTTTCAGCAAGGGTCCAATGACAAGGCTTTCACTGAAAATACCAAGTGGACACAGCTTGATCACAGCAGAGTGCTCATTTTCACACGTGTTCTTGTGTCCAAAATTATGGGTGCCCTCGTTCCATCCTTAACATTGCTGCCTTCTTTAACATTGCATGCCCATGGATTCTCCCGCCTCTTGTCTCTTCATCTGCCCCTCCCCTTTCCCCTCCCCAAAACAATCCACCCGTCAATCAGGCCCAGGAGGTCAGCACCCAGAACATGACTAAGAAACAAGTGGAGGATGCGGCGAGGGTAAGACCAGCTTGTCCCTGCATGCCACGTTTGGTCCCTCCCCCGGGCCTCTCCTCTATCCCTGGCATGTCGAGGAGAGGTGTGTCACTGTGTTGTGTCTGCGGGCGTGCCACCGCTCGGATGTCTGGAGTGCCTTGCGTTGCTCGCACTTTCCATTCAAGCATTGTGCAGTCTTGTACTGAGTTGTGTTAAGATTTTGTTGGTATTGCATACTGTTGGGATTGGGATGGTTTGGGATGAGTTCTTGCTTTTGTCGGGTCTTTATTTTGTATATATGTGTCATGCACCTTGTTTGCTGTTGGCTGTGTTCCAAGTGGTGCACATTTTTTTATCCTCATAGTGTTACATAGTGTTGCAATGCTTATTTCTTTGTCACCGTGTTCATTGTTTGGATACACTGCTTAATACTCTTGGTCCTCTGTGAACAATATGAGAGGCGACCATGCATTCAAAGTGGTCAAGCCAGTGTTGGAATACCGTAATAGGTCAATATCAGTCTCCAGACCGGTTATGAGACCTACATGTAAGTCTTGACGTGGACCCAGCCAGTGCTGTTCTTGTGACTAGTCTCATCCCGAAACTTGAGTGCGACGCAAACTCTAGGACCAGTGTGGGTTAGACTCTGTTAATGTCCGAATATGTCCAAACAACCTTGCCAGAAGTAAGCTACATTAGATCAACTCAACAAGACAGGAAGAGAATTTCAGAATTCTTATACATAATACTATAGAGGTTTTGCATGGTAGCCATCTTGTTGGGCACTTCTCATGTTCCACAGGGAAATCTCCTTTGTGCATACTCTGTGGTACAAAAAGATTGCAGCCATGCAAACCCTCTATTAATAGGACACAAGTTCAGTTGTCAGGTTCTGGTAACAGCATGCCTTGTTTCAGAGTCAGTTGCTTGCTTGCTTTTAATCTGCAAATGAGAAGTGAATTAATATCCTGCTGTGCTCTGAGAAATCTTTGCCACTGCTGAGCGAAAACATTTGAGGGTAGGGGTTAACACTTGCTTCCAGCTCGGACAATAAATCCAATTCCTTGATTTTCCATAACATGTTCTTTAAAAAGTTGTGTTGTGCTTTCAGTAAATGATGTGATTTAGTACTAGTGATTTTACCTGTAAGCAAATTTTTGTTCCCATTTTTGTGTGTGTGCAGTGTGAAATAGTAAGAATAGAAAAAATCCCAAAGCCATTGAAGGAGAACATTTCAAAAGAGTCTTTTTTTTGGGGGGGATGAGATTATGGGGTCATGGTAGGATGGGGTCAGCCATAATTTTTGGCAACAACGTTCATAGGTCAAAACTTCCATAGGTCTCTCCATCCAAGTTGCAGCATTTTCACCTGTTTTTGCACTAAACCACAGTGATCCAGTTTGGTCTTGTTCCCGTGTCGGGTTCGGATTACAAGCTTGTCTTGCACGAGTATTTGACCTTTTTTTATGTCCCAAGTGTTCAGTTTGAAATCGGATGAAGAAAGTCTGTGTTTACACGAACTGCAGTGGAAATAATTGGCCACATGCATAAATTTCAACTCATTTCTTAGGACAAAACATACATAGGAATTTGTGGAAATTGTTTCTCGCAAAGAGATTAGTATGCTGAGTTTTCCTCGCTGCCTCAGTCGAAAATGTGACCAAGAATTGGGTGATGAGATGAGAAGCAAATATCAGTTGCCTCCGGCAGTGTTGATTCAAAGTGTTTAATTGGTTATCACCAAATTTGTTTTCTTTTTATTCTAGTCATGAACTTGCACTTCCAACATATCACTTTTGGAAAGAAATTTTACCAGGTGGAGATCTTGCCCTAGGAGGCCAAAGAAGCTAGGAATGCTGCAAAATGTGATTTGAATATAGACAATGGAAAAAAAACCCCAACATTGTACTGACGTTGCCACTCATAGGATTGATTCATCTGTCTAGTCCTCGTTGCACAATCTGACAGTTCATGTTTTTGTGCGAGTTGTGTCTACTTATTCTTGCCAGCCTTTTTCACTGCCATCTTGTCGCCTCGTATCCAGGGAGAGGACTTACGACAGAGCCTCCTGCTACGCTACTACGGCAAGGCTCACCTGCGCATTAAGCATGAGGGGTCGTTGCCGGGTGGCCGAGGTCAGACCAACCTCAGCAGCACGGGGCCGGGCTCTGTGGTGCTGAGCAGGGCCGAAATGACTCTGGCAGAGGTAAGGCCTAACTTCGTGCCTTTGCATTGAGCCTTAAGTAAGACTTAAGCATGGCGGTGGTAGGAGCTAGTGAAGGTTTGCGGTAGCACGATGTGAATATCTCTGTTTAGAAGATGCATGGTTTTTCGAAAGAACCGGTGGGTCGAGACTCGACATTTCGATTATCGTGCACTGACCCTCTTCAGAAAATTGCACCGCGAACCATGCCAGTGTTTGTTAGGGCCTGTAGTTGAGTCCATTGCAGTTCCTATCGCAAGTAACAGGATGAATCATGACAAAGGAATGCTTTTGTCAAAGCAAATTTGAGTAGCTTGTAACCTGGCTTTAAGACTGGATGACTTGTGATGCACTCAGCTACGGCCCCAGCATTTGCTAATGTTGCAGCATGCTTTAGTAATCTAATTGATCTTCAACTTGGCCATGACTTATAAAAAGATACCGAAATTCTTGAGGTGGGACTTTTCTTCGGTTGACGATATTTTATTGAAACAATGGGAAAAAAAGAAAAAGGACTTGAATTTAAACGTAATTTTTCTTCTGAAGAAAAGGTCAACTTTAAAGGCCTTTTTCTCAGCATTATTTGCTATTTCAGTGCAAAAATATTAGGGCGTTGAAGTTCATTAGTTTGCCATGGCAAGTCGAATTACTATCAGACAGCAGAGTGTAGGGATTTCGCTCCATTTTCAGAGCTTGCCAATAATACATACTGGACTCCTTGCACAGTTCTGTCCAATTGTGCAAGGACATGTCACTTTTGTGGCAGTAGGGTAGACCTTGTGTTCCCACCACAAGCAGTTGCTATACATTGTTTCCATTGCCTAACGAAATAATCTTGGTTTAGACATGCTGGATGGTGTAGGAATATCTCCTAAACACCACCAACACTAAAGTGAGTGTAGAAATGAAACCAGTGGTCAGTTTCTGCTGCGCAGTAGTCTTCTAACACTGTTGCTTGTTTGTGTGTAGATTCAGTCTTCTAGTTAGCATAAGATATGCAACGATAAGATCAAACAACCCTAGCTGGCACCGAACCTTGTTGCATTCAGCTGTGACCGCATTGCCAATGCTGTACGCAGCTTATAACACTGTCAGACTGAATCCCTCGTTACCGGTGTAAATGTCTTTCTCCCAAGGTTCAATGCCAACTGGACAAGGAAGGGGCGTCATCTCTGGTGATTGACCTGGTGATCAAGAACAGCAGCAATCGAGTCTTCCTGGAGAGCGTGGAACTGGGCATTGCTCTCCTGGAAGGCGGTAACACCAACATACAGGTAGGACAGTGACGTGTGAGGGAGGAGGGGGCGGGGGAGGGGTTCTCAGCCTGCTAAATGTTTGTCTAAGCCCCTCCCCTCAGTTGGTGAGCACTTTGTGGTTCCAACATTTCTGAGAAAAACACATTTCTAGGAAATGTAGGGTTCTGGAATTGAAGAAAACAAAAGTTCGTCTAGCCTTCCCCCAAGTATTCCTCAGTAAGTTGGTCATGACACAGTTTTTTACCATGCTGAACCCAACAAGGTTATGCAGGATTTCAATGGTCCCTAAGGGGTTAGGGCAGGGCACATTTAACCCCTTCATACCGGGAGGCACCCACAGCGGCAGCTTTGTGTGAGGATTAGTGCACACCACACACACAGTCTATTCACCATGCAGCTGCTGGTTCAATGTGGGCCTGCTGCTGGACACAGCTTTGCATACTGGGTATACCACAGCCCACCAGTCATGGTCAAAAGAATCCCGGCGTGAAGGGGTTAAATTTCATTTGGTAAAGTGTTAATTGGTGCCCAAGCTCTACCAGTAATTTCGACATGTTACAAGTGGTATCTTGACAGGAATTTTTTATTTGTATATTTGTAAACACTGTCTAATCATCGTGGTCTGAGCGCTTGCGAAAAAATGAGTGTATAACGCCTAGAAATGTACATCGCTTTAGGGTAAATCATCCATTATAAAAATTAATATCTTCCTGAGGCAAAAATGACAAAGCTTGTGGTTAACCCCAGCTATTTCCAAGTGGTCCCCAGTCACACTGGTGTGTGTTCCTAATTCAAGAAGCAGTGGTTTGAGTGTAGGGTTTTTCACACCCCGATTTTATGGGCAAGTTTTGGTGACAACGAATGTCGCCATAACATAAGGGGGATTTGAACCATCTAGCCGACTGTTTAGACTCAGGCGCTGGGGCACGGTCACACTACTGGTTCTCAATAGCCAATTTCATTGATCAGGAACGAGGGAACCATTAAATGTGAATTTAATTGTTTGAGATGCCACTGGCCATGAACGTCGCGAGAGTTGCAGACAGTGGCAAGCTCTGAATGATCAAATTTTACAAAATTTTACAAAATAGCCCAAGTGTGACTGTGTTGCACGTGTGCTTTGTTTAAGCAGTTGACCTGATTATAGTTTGCATCTGAAGTTGTCCTGTTAGGCAGTGCCTTTTCTAAATGTGTAAGTGTTCATCATCAGTAGATTGACTGTTAGGCTGTTCTTGTCGTGTGTTGCCGCTCAGAAATCCATCATCAACTGCCTAATGTCTGACAAGCACTCAGAGAAGTTCTTCAAGGTCTTCTTTGACCGCATGCGAGAGGCCCAGGCCGAGATCAAGGCCACAGTGACGGTGAACACTGGGGAAGGGATGGGAAATAAGCCCACAGAGGAGGGAGTGACAAACACCAAAGACCTGGCCAACATCAGCCGCATGAGGAGGGGTAGGTGATGTCTCATCGCTTCAACCACAATTTTTTAGGGGGTGAAAGTAGTTATTGGGGATGTCGGTTTGACTTTTTCACAGTGGTGTTTCCTCGCCTTTCACCTCTGTGGCCTGGGTTCAAATCCATGCCCAGTGTGCATGTGGAATGGGCTTTTTTTTTTTGGTGGTCACTAATGGAAGTCGTGGGTTCAGGCTTGGCAGAGCATTTGTGTTTGTTGACACGTCATTTTTGTCTTGAATTCAGCTGGACGCGTTCCAAATGGCTCCATTAGCGACGAGTTGAAGGACCAGCTGGCCGATGCTGCCTTGCACACCAGCAAAGCCTTTGCGGCTGTCCGCCGGGGACGCGATGACGACCCCTCTGCCCTCATGCCAGGCTTGGAGGTGCTGGGCGGGGCCGAGAAGGCCAAGGAGGAGGAGAACAAGGCCATGAGCATGGAGATCGCCATCATGCAGCCCATCCTGCGCTTCCTGCAGCTGCTTTGCGAGAACCACAACCGGGAGCTGCAGGTGGGTGGGTGGTCACATGCCAACTTCATGGGGATGCTATGCTATGGGCCTCATAGGCCACATGTCAGTCACATGTGTGTCACATGTTAGTCCTATGCATGCTACATGCTGGTCACATGCAAACATGTCACACATTAGTCACATGCATGTCACATGTCAGTCACATGTTAATCAGACGTGCTGTGCACTAGTACAATACTCACATTTAACATACCAGTCACATGCCTCAGGAGCAAGTTCGAGCAGCAGTCATTTTTCAACCACAAGTCGATTTTGCCTGGTACCCAAGAGATATTTAATGCACAGGTTATCATGGAAAAATTGACCAGTAGTCAATAAAATGGTTGGTGCTTGAATTTGCCCATTGAGGCCAAGTCACCCGCACGTCAACTACGTGTCAAATTTTGAACTGCACATTCATCGTTTGTTTTGGCTTTAGTGTGGGTTGGTGAAGCATGCTGAGCAATAGGATAATTGTTATCTCATCCGGGGTACCAATCACCCTGGAAATGTTCACATTCATGTCACAGAACTATGCCGAGAGACTTGTTGACATTCATATATCATGGCTGCAGTTATTCAGACTTACATAACTGACCCAGATGTACATGCATGCACATAACATGGTATGGCAGTTGATGTGATGTATAGTTACATGTGACAGATATTAGACTCCAAAGGCATACATGCACATAGGTTAGCATTCAACAATGGTTGATGAGTATTGGGCATGGTTTGAGGTCACTATCACATGTGAGCCCCATGAAATGCACATACTAATTACATATTCAGATTATGACCTGTCACATGATTGAGTATAGCTGTGTTAGACGCAGGTAGTGCTCATTTGCCCAGTGCAACATAGACCCTGGTCCCAATCATCGTGACTCTTACCATTTGGATATCTCCGTTCTTATGCCACTGGCACTGTGGATAGGGATAACATGTTGGAAATTGTGTTGCATCTGGATTCAAAGCAGACTGCAAAAGAAGATTTTGACACTTGACTTGATGGGGCTTTAATGTGGAATGTTTGGTGGCGACACCATGTGGATGGGTCTAGCATCAGAGAAAGAGTAGTTTGAAATGGCAAAGTCGATCTAATTGAAGATGGTGCCTAAACAAGCAAGGCCAGGTTATCCAATAGGCACTGTGCCTTGGCCTGGGAAAAATGTGAGGGCCCTCCAATATGCAAAAACTCTCACAAAGTTGTAATATGCCACTTGGTAGACACTATTCTGCTGGCGGTAGAAGTCAGGGGAGGGGGCCAGTGTCCTTCCCACTTTTTTGGGGGTGGGGGGAGTGCAGTCACCCTCCAACTTTTGGTTGTGCCTATAATGGGGCAGGGCGTAATGCATCTCCTGCCTGATGATCTCTCAACAGGCCTTTCCACGTTGAAAATAATTTAGTACCATTTGAATCACACGACCTTGCCATTTCTTCCGGGTCCAGTGGATCTAGGCCGATTGGACTTCGGGGCACTGCAAAACACTTCGAATCATAGGATAGGTTAGTGCATCAGGTACTCACAAATATGGGTTGGAAAAGGTTCAGAAGAGAATTACTACGTGCATGGCGTATGGAATGGAACAACGGACGTATCACTGTTACCCTTGTCCATGATTCTTGTCAAAGATGTTGAGATTCCTAGCATTCAGTGTTGTTGTTTTGTGGTTTGTGTATGTGTATGTGGCCACCTGTCGACAAATTTGGGAGAAAAGGGCAAATTGTGGACTATTAAATAAATCTTGGCTGAATGAATCCTTGTCAGATGAAAGTTTTTGCGTGTGTTTAATAGCTCTTCCAGAATTGGTGTTGCCGCCTTCCATATATATAGATGAACAGCTGTTAACAAGGAGAATGTAAACTCCAATATTAAATCACCATTTTCAAAATGGCCGTTTAACCATCTCTCCCATAAAGGAAATCCTGAAATTATTTATCTTCTTGCCTTGAATTTTCTGAAGACAAATTTGTGGATTTTTAAGTAGGTCTGACTCTTGTTTGGTGCAGTTCGCTACTTCAGAAGGTGGGGTGTAACAATATTTCCTCTTTTTGTAACCTAAACAAAAATTAAAAAGCTTTGATGTATATTTACAATGGAAGTTAATTCCTCCTACATAAGGTTAGGCTGCACAGGTTTAAATGTACCCTTGCCTGCTAGTGTCAAAGGAAAGGAGGCAGAGGAAGGTTTCATTCAAGACTCAAGTTCTAGTCTCATGCAGAGTTTGGATGTGGATTCTCCAAAAAAATATGTTCCCAACAGTTTCACTTGTCCTATTTCTGATGACTTGTATTGCATAGAAAGACCCAGCAGTAAGTATGTACCGAGTCCAGTCATTGAACTTGGTGTGGAGGGTGTATCGTCGTGCGTGTGTGTTACCTACTGATCAGCCTTCCCCAACCAAACGTTGTCCTAATTGTGTATACCCCCCCCCACTGCAGAACTGGCTTCGTCAACAGCAACATGTGGTTATCAAGACTTCAGGAAGTTCGGTTTGTGAAAACTAAATACCTTTTTTACCCACCCACCTGTCTGTCGTCTATTTCAGTTGGTTGTAGCTGTAGATGCTTAGTAACCCTCCACCCCCTCAATGTACGTTGCACATGTAGTCATTTGAAGCCCCTCCCCCCCCGACCATCTTTCAGCACATGTAGTTTTTATATGGGGTAGTCTTGTCATTGTCAACACACGTCTTTGCACTTTTTCCAGTTGGACATGGCACTACCTGTTGTAGTTGAAAGCCGGTAAAAGGGCTGCTTCATGTAGTGTTTTCTGTGCAGCGTCGTCAAGTTGATAATGGATGTCCCTACTTGCCTGGTGACTGAGAAATTAATGACAGAGGTAACTCAGTTACGTCTGACTTCATGCAGTGTCAGTACATTACTTGGAGCCACTGCTTCATCAGATAACTCATTGCATGATAACCCAAAGATTTTACTTGAAATACTCTGACATGTAGCTCCCTTTATCATCTGAAATGGTTAAGCTCGCTTCATGATTTATTCATAATGAGATCTGTCAGTTCATAACAGTAAATATGTGAATGCTTGACAAAAACCTGCATTCAGGCATGGGTAAGGGAATGCATTGAAAGCTTGTAGGTTAAACAAGGGTTCGTGCAAGTTGATGAGAGTTCATGGTGCCAGAAGGCTGTACCTCGCTTACTGCTAAGTTTGCAAGAATGGAATAGGTTTCGTACATTTTTCTTTCACCGTGCCGAAAACAAACTGTCGCCGTCGCGATCATTCTGTGCCCCTCGCACCCGCCACCACTCTGGTGAACCTCCTCACCTGTTCCACAGAGCATTCACAAACCCATGGCTTTAGTGGAGAAGAGCACCTGTAGATCAGACATCCTACTGGCTCCCCTGCAGGTCCATTGAGGGCGCTCTGGCGTTAACCTCATATGGGATATGCATCACATGACAATGTGGATGCTACCCTGTTTGTGCTAATCAAGTATTTTCTGTGCCAGGCACACTGTAGTGCTTCTTAGTCCGTTGACGTTGGTTCAATATGGTGCATTTTTGTTTATTATTTTACAAAAGTATGGTAAAGCTGCTTTTGAAGATCTACTTCATTGTGAACCCTGAAAAAGATCAAACTTTTTATATCCACAAGTGGCTGTAGACTAGCCTGTTATTTCTTGCACTGGTGAAATGTCATAGTAGGTTGCTTTATGTGTTGATTTGTGCACAATTATATTAAAGGCCTGTTCACACTTAAGGAAAAAGCAAAAGGAATTTGACATCTGGAAACTTTGCAGCTAAATTCGCATAAGCTGGAGCGCGTGTGTCTTCAGCAACTTTGCAGTGCAATTAGTGTATCTGAGATCACAGATTCGCATTTGTGTACAAACCTGCAAAGTGTAAACCATCCTACTGCATCCAGATCCACTTGTCAATACTTGTGTAATTAATTGGATTGTATTTTCACAAAAGCCCATGTTGCTTGTCCAAAACCCTGGACCTCTTGATACTGCTTTAGAAATCTTTGTGTTTGTTCTTTTCCTTACCCTGTGGAGTCTTTGGCACTAAATTTGTTGAAGCACTCACAGGGCATTCAAAGGGTTGACAGTTTAGAATCAGTTAAAGATTTCACGTCAACAAGCTTGCGTGTCATTTATATGAGGCTTCCATTTTGAGATGAGAATGCATAACTCTTAACACTGTTGAAAATGTTACTCACCGACCGTGAGTTGCACAAACCCTTTCCTTTTGTTGTACTGTGAATGTATTTCTCTGACTTCTTTGTAATTGTGGAGTGGTATATTTGTTGTAACATGTAACCCTCAGTATAGATTGTTACTTGCTTCTTCAGTTAGACCATATCTGTCAGAGTGTAACAGGTTCAACCCCATTACTTTTGACGATGGCCTTTATAATAACCATAACTCACCTACAGTTGGAACTGTGTTTTACTCTATCAGGCATTAAAGTGGATCAATTCCCCGTTTCCAAAGTCGCTTTTGGTCAACTTTTCAACTCACTTTTTTACTACTCTTTTGGGGGTCATTTGGTGAATATTATCAGATGAACTGAGTCTAGAGTCGTGTTTCTAATACTATTTTTTTATTTCTAATATTTCAATGTGACAACATTGACACTTATTTATGCTATATGTGCAATTAGTGATACCTCTGTTTTCCGTCTTATTTCTCTTTTTAATGCAATTTCCATATTTCTCAGTAATGCTCTATATTCTTTATGAAATCAACATTTAAACAAATGCTAAACTACCATTAATATTATTACTCACTATGACTCCTGTATCAACTTCAGATTGAAGTATTGACTGGCTGATGTATACTTTTGGAAAGAAGTCAAATTAGAAAGACACACTCAACAAGTCCAACTCTATTAACTTTACATCAGTGGTCTAAATAAAAGGGAAATGGGACTTACTATTCCAACTTCCATCAGCCAGTATTTATAATATGTTCGTGCACTTTATGACAACAAATCTGGTATTTTCTCTATCTGGGCCCAGTTTCATGGCTGTTCTTGAATGGTAAACAAATTCACTCTGACCATAGCAGAGGATTTTGCTATAGCAGCCGGCGTGTTTCACTGGTGAGCAAAGAAATATTGGTGTTGGGCGTGCACGAATCCCCAGAACTAAATGTGTCTGTGCTTAGCACGGAATTTTAGGAGCTAGCTCTGAAAGAATAGAGTGTTTGTTGTAAGTGTGGAAGTCTTTGTTTGTCACTGCCATGAAATTGGGCTTTGATGTCTCAACTGTAGATGAATCTCATGTCTACGGTAATGCTGTCGCTGGCCATTTGCTGTGGTCCCCACCAGCTTAGTGAGAACTCCTGTGTGGAGCCACTGTTCTGTTAAAGTCCCTCTGTACAAAACCCAACGCAGTGCTTTCCACTATTAAAGGGCGGGCCTTCGGAAGTGTCCTATGAAGAATCAGATGTCACCTGTTGTACCCTTCCATTAAACGCTCCCCGCTAACCCTCCATGTTCTTATCTTCTGTTTCCCCCCCCTCCCACACACAGAGCTACCTAAGACACCAGAACAACAAGACCAACTACAACCTGGTATGCGAGACGCTGCAGTTCCTGGACTGCATCTGTGGCAGCACCACGGGCGGCCTGGGCTTGCTTGGGCTGTACATCAACGAGAACAATGTGGCACTCATTAACCAGACCCTGGAGAGCCTGACTGAGTACTGCCAGGGGCCCTGCCATGAAAACCAGGTAACGCGCACCGCATACTTCTACATGTCATGCAGCTACTGCCAGCAATCCCTCACATACCTGTGAAAAGCAAACTCCATGACTAGCCAACAGCTTCTATAGAAGAGTGTCATCCACAGCTCAGTCATTCAGAAGTAACCCTTACCCCAACCCGTGTTTCCTCAATCTCCCAGAGGGTAGTTTTACCTCGCTGTGGCAGTTTGTCAAGCTGTCCATTTGGATTGTTAACCACATGCTGCCGGGTGCTTTTAAAAATGAAGTGCACGCCTACATGCGATTTTCAAGATTTTCAGTTTTCAGAATGCTTCAAAAATTCATCATTTCATTTAATGGACATTTTCACCCACACAAATGACTGTTTGGTGGCTACTCTCAGCTGACATGTAACCTTCATTGACTCCTGAATATTTCAGCCAGGCCTACCGCCCTGTAAAGAGAGCCCAGAAATGTGAGGTGTTGCGTCCCCAGTCAGTGCGAGTGGTATCTTTTCAAACACGACTGGATTAGCATGCAGCGGTGCTGTGTTGCTCATCAATGGGGCCCTGGAGCATTTTTGTCAGTGGTGCTAATCGGCGGGCGCGCTATGCCGAAAACAGTGGTATACTGTTTAAAAACAGTGATGGATTACCTTAAAAAAATGCAAGCCGAAAAATGATGACAATTCCCAGCAGCAGGTCTTTTGTTTCAAGTACGCTCTTTTGTTACATGGACCAGCCCTTTTGTCCCGTTTTGGGCACCCCCAGCTCTGGGTATAAACTCATGGTGCTTGAAAGGGGGTCCCTGGCAGCAAGTGGTTAACAATAGTTTCTTTATAAGCCTGTGTCTGAATTTAATGGATATGGCTAGAAATCATATTGGTCCCTGTGGAAGCCACAAGTCCATTTCCTGTGGACATTTCTATGGTTGGAAATTTTAATGGAGGTTAACGTTGAAAAAAAGAGGTTGAAAACAGCTTGCGTGCCAGAGAGCAAAAGCTTCGGTCTCTGTGGTGAGGTTTCAGTGGTTTCTTCATGGCACCTTTTGCACTGAATGATTTTCTTGGTACAAAGATTGCATGGGATTAATTTTAGTTTGTCTGCCAGAATGCCTATGGTTAAAAAGCTCTGCTGGCACAATTCAGAGAGTTAAGTAGGGACACACAGAAACTCTAGTTTGTGATGTTTGAACAGTGTACTTACATGTATTATTACCAAAAATGAGTCACTTGGGAGACATTCCCATAGGAACGTGCACAACATTTTTCAAACCGTCCCATAATTCAATATTCCCTAATTCGATCTTAACCAAACTTTGCATGTTTTCCTTTCAGACCCTAATCTATCATCTCTCAAAATGTGGACGATAAAAATGTTCCTCCTTTTGGTGGTTGGAACATTAAGGAGCCATTGAAATGTCTCCCTAATGACCGATGTCTCCCTAAGGTTGAAAGATTATTTGGAAATATTAGTTGACCTACTAACAACATATGCTCTAAAAACTCTACATTTTTACGGAAATCCATGATGTTCCTATTTACAGTCATCTGTAAAGTAAGTTTTAGTTTTTGAACAGTGTTCTACTTACAAAATAATAATTGTGACTGCAGCTGTTTTTCTTTGCAATTTTCTTAAAACACGGTTTTTGGTTTTTTTTTTTTTTCAAGCATTGACAGCTCAATCTGTGACTGCTCTAAGTACTTGGTTTTTTTTAAATGTAATAGATGGCTTTATTGTTGTAGAGTTTAGTTTAGTCTTTTCCCAAAATTGTTGAAAAGAAAAACACACAAGCAGAGGCGACTTGTGTCAGTGGTTATGACAACTCAGTTGTTTTTCACTTAGCCAAAAGGTAATGTTATAGTTTACTAGTCATCTAGATCAAGTCCTGAGTTTGCCTTTTTCAGGCCTGGATCCCCAAGCCATTAGTTTGGTGATGAAGGTTTACCATTCTTTGTTTTTCTGCTCCTATTAAACTGAACTCAGCAGTGACTTCAATCTTTTTTTTGCACATGGAGAAATCATGCATGTCCTAGACTTCGCACTGCCAGTCTTCATGCTGTTGAGATGGCTTCGTCCAAGATTTTGAAATACATGTGCATAAAATTATAATTTTTCTGTCAAGAAACAGCTTGGTTTCTATAAGAAAGAAGAAAAAAGTAAATTGCTGTTATGGCTTCCAAATGTGAAGTCATGCTGCTTGGCTGAGGAGCAAATTATATTTGCTCATTTGCTTTGAAACGGAAAGTGCTGTTTAAAGAATGCGTGGTACGACGCTAGGAGCGTGTGAGTCGCTCTGCGAATGTCTTTGTTCCTGAGGTAGTAGATGACCACGTTCAGCCAGCTGTTGGTCAGAAAAGGTATGAGCCGCATGAGGAAAAATGCCGTTTGGTTGATGCTGTCGGGAGGGAGTACATGGCTAAGGAGCCAGCAACCAAACGGCAGGAATGTGCTCATTGATGCTGTCAAAACAATCAGGAGGAGCGTGTGCAGAGATTTGCTGTTGGATCCCGCCCTCACACCATGCCCATTCCCAGCGATGTGGTTGTCAGCCTGGATGCGTCTCGCATGATGGCGTGAAATGATGAAAAGTCGGATGTAAGTTACCAGGATCACAGTCAGAGTGCAGAGCATTGTGCAGGCACTGACCCCCCAGAAAACGTAAGTGGCCAGCGAAGAAGGGGAAAAGGCACATTGAAAAAACTGGATGTGATAAACATATATCCATCTGTGTACACAGGCATCAGAGATTGAGATTAGCAGGGCTGTGCCCCATGAACACAACACGGCAACCCAGGCTCTCTTCACGGTTACAATAGATGGGTAGCGAAGTGCATACTCCACTGAAATGTAACGATCAACCGTGAGCAGTATCAGTGAGAGGTTGGTACTGTAAAAACATATATTTGTAGCGAACGGTTGAAGTAAACAGAGCACATCCCCTAGCACCCAGGTGCCAGATATGGTAGAAATTGTCATTGGAAGGGCCGAACATATCCCAATGCCCAGATCAGCCGCTGTTAGAGATCGCAGGAAGACCTTGGTAGTCTCCTGGATGCTGTCTACGTGTCTGAGAACGAGTAAACACAGTGGGTTCAGTGTCAGAAGGAGAATGGTGGACAGAAAGAGCAGGATGATTTGGAAAACACCATCACCGTTGACATCGCCTCCAAGGTTGGGTAAAACAGAGGTATTGTATGCTCCAAGGTCAGCATCAGTTGGAGTTGAATTCATGGTGAATCAAGGCTAAGGCTTGAAAATGGTTGTGTGCTGACGCCAGTTGAGTGTAATGCCAGAGTT
>NW_019091532.1:58689-106663 GCF_001949145.1 Acanthaster planci | reverse complement strand
ACCTCTTTGACATTGTTTATAAACAAAGCCCATCGCCTGTTAGCCGTTGTTTTGAAGGAAGACTTTTTGTGTGGATTGCCTCATTGTTTGATACCATCCTTCTCGTTCCTCTCAATCAAATCCAATCTCTTCCTGTTCACTTTTGCTTTCATCTTCCTGTCTCTTGCCTCTCCAGGCCTGAACCGCTCGTCTTTCGACAACAAGTCCGTCTCTTTCGAGGAGCATTGCAAGGAAGAGCACAACATGTGGCACTACCTGTACTTCATCGTGCTAGTCAAAGTGAAGGACCCGACCGAGTTCACCGGCCCCGAGAGCTACGTCTATAACATGATCAAGGTACCGCACAAATTGGTCGGTACTCGAGGCGTTTGGCGGGGTACAAGAGAGAGCATTTTATTTGCATTAGGCCATGTTAAAACTAAGTTTTGTTTGCTGGGCTGGCAGGTCTGATACATTGTGACAGTAAATTTTGTGAAGTATGCTCATTTTTGTTTTAGAGGACAGTGAAACAAGATTCCTAAATTAATCTAATTTTTGGGGGCTTTGAGGTCGAAGTTAAGTCCACTGCAATGAATTTGTGTGCTATCGAAGCGAAACTTTTTCCAGATCTTGTGGCCTGCATATCTATTTTTTTTTCAATCTTATTTGCTGTGAATTTTCATGGAAAAAGCCACAAGCGACTGTAACAGGAGCCTCATTTTAATGATGCAAAAGACTGTTATGAAAGGATGTGCTAATTGTCTGTAGCTTGAAGCCAGTAAACATTCGCTCGGTGCGCTTTTGATTTGAAGTGTGTGGTCTTACTTAAGGCAAAGCAAAATTTGTCAAATCAATGGCAGTGAGTTTTTTTATTTTATTGTTATTGCTTTTTTTTTCTCTTCTGCTTCCTACTGGGTGTTTTTTTAATGTCCCAGTGGAACTGCTGGGAAAGACTTGTTACGCGAGTTGAATACTGATTGGACATTGTGCACTTCCCGGAAATGTGCATCTGGGACGCATCTTAAGTAGACCGAGTCTTCAAGTTACATTTGGGATGTCCATTAATGCTTGTGGCTTCTGCAGTATTGGCAAACATTTATGAGGGAGGCTTTGTGAACTTATTAAACCTTTTAGAGGCTGCCTTGATCCATTCACTTCCCAAGGCATTGATAAAGCTTTCTACTAGAACAAGAACTTGTACCAAAACTTGTCCGTATATAGAACTCAATTAGTACAGAGTGTAAGAGTTGGTGCAGTGACTGATTTATATTGTTGTGTTGGTTGTGTACATTCAGGAGAAAAATTTGGACTGGTTCCCCAGGATGCGGGCTATGTCGCTGGACTCGGACGAGGGGGAGAGTGAGCAGAATGAGATGAGGATCTTACAGAACCAGCTGGAGAACACCAACTCACTGGTCAAGGTCCTGTCCAGCCAGCTCCGAGAACTGAAGGACCAAGTTAGTTGTGTTTTTGTTGTGGTTTACTTTGAGGGAAAGCTGTCATCAGCAGGAATCTGAGGATTTCTTTGAACCCCTTCTCAGCGGGAATTTCTTTCCGAAAGCCAATTCCAAGAATTTTAGCCTCACTTGGCCACTAAGGCCATCTGCCAAACCGCAAATTCTCGGTTTGTGGCCCAGCGTGCTCTGCACACTTTGAATTACACAGTGAAAAGGCTGATTGTTCGGTGGCATGCGGCTCTACTCAAGCTTCCACATTCCCGTTGCCTCTTTGCAAAGTAGGGACTATTGTGAAGCTGGTGATTATGATGCAAATTCGGTCTTTTCATTTCTGGGCTACACACAAACATCAATTACCATATATACAAGAGCCAGGGTCTGCCTTCTTTCACCGTGTTCGCTCGAGCGTGGGCCGAGACTAATAGCTGAAAAGCGGGCTGAGGATCTCAATTATTACGGCGTGTCTCAACACGTCCCGGCGTGAAGAGGTTAACAGTGGAATGGGGGGTGTCAAATCATTAGTATTTTCAAGCAAATTAAGGATTTACGTCCCTTTTCCTCCAATTTTCTTGTTTTCATTTCTTGTCCTTTTTCTTGGGAGGGGGGCTTATGATGCCCTTGCTCACCGATGTTCTTATTTACTAACTCCTGGAAAAAAATTTGAGAATCTTTGCAGTACCTACAAATTTGCTAGTCATTAAAACGACAAATCTTCCACTTGCTGACTTTCCTTGGCATCGTTCTTGCCTTTTTGCAGATGACGGAGCAGCGCAAGCAGAAACAGCGCATCAATCTCCTCAGCTCTCCCAGCATCCCTCAGATGGGTGGGCCCTGAATCCTGTTGCCTAGCAACCCCCGTTTGTCCGAGCAACTTGAGCCACAGTGTCACCGTTGTCTTCTCAAGCTAAGATTTCTTACCTTTGTAATTGCCATATTTTTTGACTCCCAATGAGCGCACTGGTGCTTCGGATATTTTTCTCCAGTAAAGCCATACCGTCCAAGAACTCTTTTCGAATGTGTTCTTTACTAAATGTGAAGAGCTGTCTGCAGAAATTGAGGATATTTTTCTAGTACAGGAGTCAAAAAGTAGTTTTAATTTTGAGATCAAAGAATCTCGTATACAGAAAAATATATAATTGTGGAAATTGTGTCTCAGTAAAACAAATGTAAATTGTAGCTTTTAAAGAAAAACATGTAATGCTATTTTTGTAGTTATTTAACACCAAATTTCAATTTGTTACATCACGTCTCCCAAAATTTTTTTTAAAAACAGTCAGTTATTATTTTTGCAAAGACGGTGTTTGCTTTGTTGGCAAATAAAGTAAATTTTCTGTGGTTTGCTCATGACTTGATAGAAGTGATAGAAGTATCATCCTAGTTTAATTGAAGCGGCACCGAAAGGAAAACATTCTGTCTATTTCATGCCAGGACTGGTGATCAGAACCGAGACATTCACTTAATGTGGTTAGCTTTTTCCCAAGACTCCTTTGAGTCAGCAGGTGCCAGAAGGTGTTAGAAGTCATTAATTTCAGGTTGCGCCTGAGGTTAATCACGATACGCATTTGCTGATTTCATATTTACCAACTTAAACAAACCTGCGTGACCAGCGATGAAATGACGGGTTCAGGAGATTAAATCTGTGCTTTCTCCAGAGGTGGATCATTTCCTCCCTCCCCTTCTGCAGGATCAGACAAAATGTGTTCTTTGCTTGAATTACTTTCATCAATATTGATTACCCACAAGGAGCATGAATTCATTTGTAGTCGTCACCTGATGCAGACCGCCAATTATGTCCGTGTCTCAGATGTGGCAAGGGCTAGGTGTCGAAAGTCACATGAAGACCCCCCCCTGCCCTCCTCTGGTGAGTCCTTGTGAATGCATGGGATACCTTGAGGTACTTGACACCTCCTTCTTTTTCCAATCAGCATTCAAGTAATATCGTTCTTTTGGGTGTGGGGGGGGTGTGGGGAGTTGGAGGTGTTAAACGGACCGTGGTGTGAAAGCTGTCAGGTTGACGTCTTCCGCGTAACTACGCCATCTCTCCCCATGGGAGACGGAGGGTTGGAAGTGCGAATGTGTCAAGCGATAATATTTTGGTGTCGCAACGGCCAACTGCTACCGGACTTTGAGATGAGCGTAGGTTGGAAGTGGGATTTGTTCGGCCAGCATATCACTCCCACAGGGAGATTATGCAGCTGTGGAAAGATCACCACCTCTTGTCATCAAGAGCCATATTGAAATTGGAATTCTAAGACTTCAAATTGCATCTGAATAGTTTCACCTGTGTATGGGGACAGTGGTGTCTGTACTCGTGTTCCAACCACTTGTGTGTACCTAGAGGCAGAATTCAGAAGCATTGAGACAGTGGCTTCAATTTGAACTGTAAAGCTTGTTAATTTCCCACTGAAGTTAATAAGTTTGAAATTAAATTTGTGCTGCTTTGGAGCTGCATCTGAAATCAAGTCACCAAGCTCCTTTGAATTCTCGATGATGAGATCAAATTCCCTAGACTTTTCATCGAAGTTTAACTTGATGCGCTATTCTTCGACAAGTGCATTGAACTTGGAATTAATTGCAGATGATCAGCAGGCTGTGTTTTGCATATACTTCAATACCCGACATCAGTGCCAGAGCTGCAGACTAGAGTTTCCATGTTGCAAAGCATTTGGCTGTCAGCCAAGAGGGGAGTCCGCACACCACAGACACGGTTGTCATTAAAAACGCACACCGGTTTGTAGTTACCACTCCAAACTGGATTCCATCGCAGCTCAGGTCTGGGGAAAGAATACAATACATAATGCATTTGACAGGGCAGGTAACAGCCTGCCCTTTTTTTTTTACCAGTGGGTGGGATACCTGACTTGCCCAACCCATAGGAATATTAAGGATTTCACATTTTACAAGGCATCACTGGCCTATGCATGCTATTTCATAGGGGAAAAGATCTTGTTAGTTGTGAAAAGATATTTCAGTGCTAGAAATTTTACACTTGCATGTAAAATTGGTTGGAGGAAAAAGTCATGTGCACAGGGGCACTCCAACCAGAGCTGAATTTTCAAAAGCTATGGAGTTTTGTTTAGTTTTTTGGTTCTCTTTATTTTATTTTGAATGATAACATTGAGCAGTATGCATAAGCAGTGATGACATATAGTTCAGGATAATAATTCAGAACAACAGAGACTTCAATCTAAACTAAGCAGTTCCAGGTTAAAAGTCAACCTTGCTGGTTTTCAGAGTAAAATGTTCTTTTAGTTAATAAGAAATTTGTCCATAAATGTATCAATGAATGGTATCCCATGTATGCATTTGTTTTATTGAAAATAATTTGAATAGATTGCATTGAACTGAAAAGAATTTTTTTACCTTCAATGGAAAGAAACAGTCAATCCCCAGGAAACATGAGAAAAGTTATTATGCTGTCTTTTTTCCAACCCATCTCTTCACCGTGTGCAAAGTCACTTGTGAAGTTAGCATAAAAACCGGGATTGAAATCATCAGCGAGGTGTGACTGGGGAATGACTAGCCTCCCTAGATATCCAGGGGCCCCTCAATGGTTGGGCCTGTTCTGGCCTGTCGGAGACCCCCACTGACACATGATACCTACATCATCAAGCCCCTTGCTGATTTGTCTGTAGGCTCATTGGCCTCTCCCACGCACTCACACTCTTGGCCCAAGGATTGCCTACATGTCGCTTCAAGTTCATTTTTTTTTTTTTCCCCTTGACTTTATGACAGCTATGAAAGTCGATCGAGAGTTAATGGAGGGGGGATAAGCATTAGGTCAGGAACGGTCAGAAGAAAGGATTTTTCCCGAAGCATTCAGGTTTCCGTTTTACTGAGGGAAATGATTCCTGTGATGTACATGAATAGGACTGTGTTTAAGCACATGTCATGTATCACCGCTCTGCTTCATTTAGATTGGCCATGCAAGAAAAATCATTTTCCATCAGACATATAGAGTGGCGACAGATGTCAGAGTAGCTGTGCTCCTAATGTTAATGAAGGCTAGAATCAAATTTACCAGCGCTGAAGAAAATGGTGTTTGTTGACTGTCCGGTGGAAGCAAATTACAGCTTCATGTAACTGCAAGCTATGAGTTCTGTGACTCAGAATATTTGGTTCAATCCTAAAGGTATATTTGAGAATTACATTAACACTTTGCAGATTGGAGACACTGGGTCTTAAAAGTGCAGAACACTTTACAAATTTAAGGATTAAAAGCAAATCCAGAAAAAAAGTGCAGAGAGTGTAGGTAACCATAAATAAGGATTGCTTTCAAGTTTAGTATGTCCATTTGGATACCTGGGATGACGGTTTGTTGTTACGTTCATGAAATGCTAGACGGTGCTTTGAGTGCTTCTAACATGCTAAGTTGTAAGTTAATCAGTTGTTGACCATGGGAGGCAGGGTGCCATACCACTTTACACACCTCTTCCCTTCAACGAAGCTGACCTGTCCTCTCATATGAAAGGTCAGACATGAGTAGCCTAGTGGCAGGGACGGATCCAGAACCAAATTTTGAAGGTGGGGGGACTTTTTTAAAGGGTGCCAAAAAATTAGTGACTTTTTTCATGTAACCATTTATGGTCTTTATGGGTTATGCTATGGCTTTGTACATGCTTCTTGATGGAGGGGAAATGCTCTTATCTAGTGGCTGAAAATTTGTCAACTTCTTGCTCCTGCCCTATGGAGTGACATGTTGCCACGACTTCAGCACTGACATTGATGTTTGTTTTTGAAGATTTGCTGGGTTGCATTCATTGTCCACACTTTGGAGTTACTCATTCCACTCACCAGGTATTGCAATTGATCAAAGAATTTAAATAATTGCTGAATTTGTTCCGTTTTTAGTTCATAATCCATCAGCACAAAGCAGTCTGGGATTAGGTTTAATGAATAAATAAATAAACAGGGCTGGAGTGCAAGGGCTATGATTACTTTGAGATGGAGCAGGTAGCAGTTGCCCTACCGCCGTTTCATGTTTGGTCTTTGGAGATCCTACCTCAGCACCGACTGCAGATGGTCTTGTGAGTCTACCTGAAAGAGTGGCAGTCCAGAGGCAAATTTGATTTCCTCCCTTGTTAGGACAGCTCAGCGGCTTTCATCCTCGGTGGTTCGTTTTTGTTGGCGGCACGTAGCCGTGATGAAGCACCCTGTCGCTTTATTCCTCTGCACGGCACGGCCCGATACAATCCAATTTCCTCCGGAGTTCTCATTCATCAGAAGGCCACCGGTTCATCAGCTAAACAAGTTGTTGCTCAGACCGGAGTAAGCCAAGCGGCCTTTTTATCATTATAGGCTAATCTGGTGACCAGAATGAGAAGCCATTACTGCGGAGGCTCTACGCCCCTTGCACAGGTGGTTCATGACAGTGATTGACTCTTCCACCAGTGGGACGCTGGAACTTGCCCAAATACACCTGCACCTCAAGGACCATCAGCCCTACAGGAGTAATGGCATCAGTGAGAAGTGATGGATCCTGCTGACAAGTGGTCTTGTGTTCTTGGTTTCAATCAGTTCCTTAGGTTCAGAATTTGAATCAAAAGTGATGAAGAAGTTTCAAAGTTCAGCACCTTTGTTTCAAGTTTCTTTTTGATACTTTGTTGATTTCCGTTTGGTTTGATACTGCAGCTTTCTTACCCATTGGTATTACATTTTCTGTGTCAGTGCTTTATTTTTTTATTTCTTTATTTATTTGAGTTTCAAGGAGAGTTCGTGTTCAACATTCTGCATGCAGATCTTGACCTTTTTGTCCAAATTGATGCATCAGGGGAGAGATGCCTGGAAGAAAGACAGCTTTAGAAATCAACGTCTTGGCACGGTTATGCTAGGACAGAGGCCTGGATGTCTAGTTAAACAGCACCCTGCTGAGGTGAACTTGATCGAGACTCATTTCAAGTCTGATAGTATGTTATTCTCAGCTTGAGCTGGACGAGGAAACGGCACGCTAAGTGGCCCTCTACCCTTTCAATTCTTCATGTTGTCCACAGCCAGGGGACGTGGATTGCCAGAATGTATTCCATCTCCCTCCTCCCCAAGCCCACAATGTTAGATGCTTGGCCCCGTCTAATGATTTCGGAGCGGAACCTGGCCGCCTAACTCAATTTGAATAGATTGGATCTGATCTTTTTAGTGTCCACCAATGACGTCAGCCTTGCGAGAGGCTCTAATTCAATGATCCTGTAATGACCACTCCTGACACCCCTGTTACTATCCCTTACAGTTCCCTCACATACATGCTTCCTTGTACATTTACCCCTGACATCATAAACATCAGTTCTTTTCTTCTTTTCATGCTCACTACCAAAGCACACATCACCCCCCACACACACACACTTCTTAGTCTTTGCAGAAAATTTGTAGCCAGTTTGTTTAATAAGACAAGTCATGTTATCAGCTATGCACACATGAATAGACTGTTCATTATTGGTCTTGTAATAGCTAATTAGATTTGGGTGAGTCTGATAAGTAAGTCAGGCCACCTTAATATCTGTGAAGCATCAAGGGGCCTGGAATGATTGGATTGTGGTAGTCATCAGTCTTGATGAGACAGATAAAACCAAAGAGACCTGGGATGGATTTTAATTAAGGCATAATTTGTTAGGTGTCTTTTAAACAGTAAGTAATCTGAGTTTTAGGCATGCTCCCAGTCTGTTTATTGTCAAGAAAAGGCAAAGAGTGTTTGTTTTATTTCTCCTGAATTCTCCTGCAGAAATTAACATTTTTTCTCATTACCAGTGACATATTTGGGATGTGCAGTTTGGGCAATCATTGTTTGGAATGGCTTTGTTTTTTTCCTTAAACCAATGAAATTTTCATTCCATTTGATAGCAGAGTTTTTCACCGTTGCTCACAGCTGGTCCATACATACCACTCACTTGTGAGTTTCTCCATTATCTTATCATTGCAATCTAAATGATTTCATAATTCAAGTGTTTATGATGTGTCATTGATGTTCACAAATGTGTAATTAACTATTTTTTCTATGATTTGAAGAACATTTCATGTAAGAATTACATTTAATTGATTGTTTTTGTTGAAGAAAAGTGATGATCAGCTAAGGATGAATCTCTATCAGTTTTTGTAAATACAATCAAATAATTTATTAACATTTGAAGGATTTGATTCATAGTCAGAGACACATCTGAAATTATATAAAAGGAGAAAACAATTCCTTCTTTTATATTTTAAAAAAAGACAGACTTTAATCGTTGCAATGAACTATGTTTGTTGTCCTAATTTAATGTAGGTAACTGTCATTGCATCAGCCTTGTTTGCACAGTTATGACAAGTGATTAGTGCAAACACTTACAATATAACTTTAAATTTATTGGTGGAATTGTTTATATATGTTAATTGTGCTTGTATGTGGGGCACGAAATTGTCTAGATTTGTATTATCTCTCCGTAAATGTATGAGAGAGTTTTAATGAGGCTGTTGATGAGATAAAAGTAATGTTGTTAGGAAGACAGTAATTTCATAAAGTTGATCAGTGTTTGCCAGGCTTAGTTGATCAGTGTTTGCCAGGCTTCGTTGATCAGCATTGGCCAGGCTTAGTTGATCAGCGTTTGCCAGGCTTGGTTGATCAGCGTCAGGCAAAGTTGATCAGCGTTTGCCAGGCTTAGTTGATCAGCGTTTGCCAGGCAAAGTTGATCAGGGTTTGCCAGGCTTAGTTTATCGGCGTTTGCCAGGCTTAGTTGATCAGCGTTTGCCAGGCAAAGTTGATCAGCGTTTGCCAGGCTTAGTTGATCAGCGTTTGCCAGGCAAAGTTGATCAGCATTTGCCAGGCAAAGTTGCTCAAAACTATGTTGATTGTGAAGCTGGTACTTTTGATCGAATGGGTTCTCTTTTCTTTCCAGATACATTGAAATATCGCCTTGAGGTCCTAAATGATATATGCAAACAGACATGGTATTTTTTTCTATATCAGGTCAAAAGCTTGACTTTGATAAATAGTAACATTAGTGCTCATTTGTTGTTTGTAGCTTTGTGTTAAAAATGTAACATAGTGGCATTTTGTTGTACATGAAGGTTCCAAGCTCATAGTTAAAATAATAGCTTTTTTATCCACAGATTTTGAAGATTTTTAACACTTTGTAAAAACAGTGCCACTCAAAACTTGGGTAGCATGAAGCTTTGAAAAGGCTTGCAATATATATTTATATATTTACCAATGTAGTTTTTAAGTCAAGAAGGCCTAAATTATTTTATAAAATCTTTCCAAATCTTTGTGCATGTGATTGTTTTGTTTGATCCCTGAACAGTCTATTTCAGAGGGATTTCTTTGACTGAATTGCATTCACGTTGTCTTGGGGGTGTTTCTGTGGGTTAGTTTTTAGGACAATTTTGGCATGAAGCCATTTATTCAGATGTAGAGTTTCGAACAAAGACTCAAAAAGAAGACAGAACGGAAGTATTGGACGTTTGGTTTGGCATGAACATGTAAAGGAAAATTTCCGTTGCTATATATACGTATAATATAGTCACAACTCACAAGTTATGCTGCAAAATGCAACAGTAAACGTGACATATTATGCAACTATATTTAGACCTTACGAGAATGGAATCACACTCAGAAATCGTGTGTTGCACGCTGTTATCAATTGTCAAATATTCATCTTTAGGATTACATGACAAAACTTTCTGTAAATTGATATTTATCATTTACTCTCCAATCGTCATGCTTCGTTGGTACACTAGCGTGATTTAATGTCGTCTCGCCAAACTTTTGTTGTAATTTGTGAACATGTACGTTCTTGTAAGAATTTCTTTAAGGTGGTTGTGGATAACATGGCATAATCACTTTATTATCTGTCTGTTCACCCGATCAGTGTTTTTCACCTGTTCTCTTATTATCAGTGACCTGTAAAACTCGACATGTAGGCCTAGTCGGGTTTTCATGCGTTCCGTTATTTATGGAAGCGCTACCCAATTTTGATCTGTTGTCTACGTGCAGAATTTCTTCATAGCCGGCTGTGAGAGAATTCTGTTTTAATAACGCAGACTGCGTGCCAGTTACAGAAGGGTTGTGTGGTAAGCTAGCAGGGTTGCCGAAAGTAACTTTGCGTGAGCCACGGCTAATGCCAGACTCGAGAGGATGAGACAAGGTTTATTGGGAAGATCGGGTAGGGCATAGGTGAAATGGTTCTATCAGACTAAACAAAATTCACGGTAAGGTCTAATCAGGTGTTCCATAAGGTCTTAGGTTACGATTAAAGTACAGCTTTGCCAGTAGTTTTCTTAATAATGTAGCTACACTTGAGTAATACGGTTTATAAAAAAGTGTTTTTCGTCAGCCCTTCATATGGTTTACTCTGTGCGGATTTTGGAGGCATTTTAAGAATTGAAACTGCGATCCCATGCAGTTTCTCAGTTTAACATGAATATGAGGAGTTTTTGCAGATGACTAGGGGGGGGGAAACAAGAGGTAGCCACTCCATTAGGTAGACTTATTTTGCTATAGATATGCTTTGGTGAGTGCACTTGTTAAATTCTAATGGTTGTCATGGTTTAATGGACCAAAGGTGGACTCGTCTTGTGTGATGGAGAAGATTAAAAGATGGTTAGAGAATGCATATATTCTTACACAACATTGGAATGGTTCAGAGAGTTTTATTTTTGATTGTGTGGAGTGTGTTTACCCACGAGGTTATTTTATTTCATTTGAGAAGTTGGACCCAAGCACCTTATTTACCCAGACGGTGTGTAATTTTGAAATAGATACAGACGTGCACACCCGCAACTCTTCACTTCCTGCTTTTCGTGGACATCTTTTGTCTCAGGTCCACACAAGCAACGGTCCTCACAAGGTAGAGTTTGTAGCTTCTGATCACAATAATAAGGGGGGGTTCGAATCCTATTATGTGGCTACCTGTGACCTTGGTCAAATCACTTAAACCCTTTCCGTGTTGCCCCTTGTCACCCAAGAGTAAACAGGCACCTGTGAGGGCAGACATGGTAATTGTGACTGAAATGGTAGCATCAGGCTATCGCACTACATAGGGAGCTGAGATGGTCATCCTAAGGATTGTATGGAAGTTGTGAGCCCAATGAGCACGTGTAATGGTAGTTATCAGCGCCAATGAATGACAGATATATAGATACTGTGCGCCTCATAAATATTTTCTCTCAAGGACAAGAATGAATCGTTTTTCTTTGCGTTCTTGTCCTCAGAAAATACTTATACGACAATGTTCCTGACCATTTTTGGAAGCCTCGTACCCCAGTACGTGTGGATTGTCCTGTATACACACTATGTCAGATTTTGGCATGCATTATATAATTCTTTGCAGCGACAGGAAATTGTTCATGTTTACGCCTTTCCAACCAGAGAAATGTGGGCGAATTACGTCATGGCCGATTGGCAGATGGTCTCCTCTTGGCAACCAACATCAGAAGTTTTTGAGTTCTTGACAATTGGGCTTGAACGTGCCTTCTCCCCCCTAAATAAATTAATGGTTTTCACGCTGTTATTTTATCCCGTTTTAACTCTGGGTTTTCTTGGAGACTTTCCTTCCCAGGAAACTTCAACAAAATGCTTTAAGATAATCAACAAAGCATGATTCGAGTTGGACCTGACATTGTCAGCAAGTAGTCATCACTCTAAGCACACCATCACAAGAAACAAGGTAATTAAATCTGCTGACAGGCAAGAGAGCTCGGAGGTGCTATGTTTGTCCGTGCCCGGCCTGGCAATTTACAGAATACAGAGTCTATTTTGGGACCCGGATAATATATTGTGCCAGGAAGGTTTGGGTGAAAATACATGTATACCAGGGGCAAGTTAATCATAATAGGGGCTCAATGAAGTGTTGTTTAGAAGTGAATAAATCACCGCATAAATTCATTGTGCCTCGTGAGGAAATCGTTCTTAAAAACAAAATGGTGAACTATGGTTGAACAATCTTCAGCAGAGTGACCTTTGGCCACGGTCAATTACTGTATAGACATATACTTGTAATTTTCAAAACATTGGTTGATTGAAAGTTGTGAAGGCGAGCAATTCGAGTAATTGCAGACATTTTGTGGGGGGGGGGCACACAGGACCTTAGTTTCGCAGTTTATCATGTAGCTTCAACGGGTCTTTTTAAACTGATCGGCACCACTGAATAGTTTTGGCCGTTTGCGATTGCAGCAAGACTTTTTACGACAAAACTCGTGAAATTTATCTGCGGGCTTCAGGGTGGTGACAAAGATGGCATTCGAAGACAAAATGACTAGTAAGACACCTTTAGATTTTTCACCACTGCCACAAAACTGGCACCCTCTGTGAATCATTCAAGAAATGCATGACAGTGCGGAGGATGCCAGATTGCCCGGAGTCCGTTATCAAAAGTGTCGGAAACTTATAAAATCCCCGTGCCTGCGGCACAAAATTCCCGGCAAAAGAACATTACAGCGAAAACAGGCTCCCGTATCTCTATCTTTAGGGCTTGCAAATGTCACCCAAACCACAATTAACTTTTTGATGCTCTACTGTGTGGGCACAGGGACTAACAAAAGCTTTATTAAACAACAGCAGCTTGATTTAAATTAACTTAGCCGCAAATTCACTCGTGCGAAGAGGGTATTCCTAGATCCACTGCCTGGCTTAGTTCCACATTTACTCGAAGCGATCAAAGACACTCATCTGAATTTCGCACCAAGTAATTCAAATGGGTTCAGTGACTCAGTATCAACCATTCAAAAGGGGAACTACCGAAAAAAATTATATTCCCCAGGTGGCTTGCTGCTGTCTGACTGGCTAAAACATGACGTCAGAAAGCTATTAGAAAGTCGCACGGAGTGTGCAAAAATAAACTAACTTCAATTTTCTATGCACGTATCATCAGCTCAGCTACATGACAACATGTCTTGTTCTCTTTGATATGAGATACCGGGGTTCCCAAGTAACATACTTCTTGTAAAATTGACACTATATCAACCTGGTTTTGGAGGCCAGTTCGTTTAAACGTAACCATGTTCAGAGTCTTGTGTTTGAGGTAGGACTTATAATTTTTCACCATCCAAAGATAAAAGTGAAGGGGTCTCGTTGGACAAGAGGACTGAAAATATTTACAGATGTTTCATGAGCAACGCAATCATAGTCTTAAGTCAGACGTTCCAACTTTCACCTCCCCCCCCCGACTTTAAAGCAGCTTTGTGTTGAGGGTTCCCCTGGGTTTAGCATCCAAGGAGCCAGATTTGGGATCAAATGGAATTTGGATATTCGGAGGAATATATAAAAGCAGTAATTGGCCATCTGCTGATTCCGTGCATCCAGGGACTCGGCGTGCTTCTGCATGCATTAGACTTTACACATCACCCGTCACCCACCCCCACTTTAGCGAAAGCTAGATCTGCCACTGACGAGAATCTAAAAACTTGAGGTCGCAGAACATGAAGCAATAGACTGACAAGAAACAAACACAAAAACAAAACACAACAAAAAAAACGGAAAAAGACAAACAACCAAGTGCAAGCACAAAGAGAAACTTAATGGGTATTCGTCTAGTCACACTGAAAGACCATAATTATTCCCCTCTTCACAAGAAGTTAAACCTTCAGCCCAATCGTGGCCTTTTCTTTGAATCAAATAGGACTACCTGGTAACCTATTTCAGATTCTTTTCGAATCTGGATTTAAATCATCATGGGCGTGGCGAGAGGGGGCAGGGGGGAAGGAAAGTGGGAGGAAATCACCAATTTGCTTGGGAAAAAAATACAATACACCTCTTTCACTACTGACATTTTATTGGTTATTTGTTGACGAGTGCCCCTCCCCGGCAATTTCCCCCCCCCCCTTCGAAAAAAATCCTAGCGACGCCAATTAATGCAAGTAATGTACTTCAATAGGGACCTAATTTATTAATGTATTTCCACAAGAGTTTAAACGGATTTTTTTGTGGGAACCTGAATTCAATTTAATTTCTTATTCCTGTAAACACTTGTGGGGTTATTAATTGCAGCAGATTGACATGTTGAGGTCAACTCTGATACACCTCAGGAAACCTGAGTTGGCTTGAACTCGGGTTGAATAAATATGAAGGTGAAAACGACCTGATACTGTACACCGAAGGTGCCAAAATTCAGGTAATTATGTTGTTGCACCTGTGCCTGTCACAGCCAGTGCAGTTGCACAAGTTGATGGGGCACCTGCCTCCGGTTTTCATTATTGCAATTTCCCCGCCGATGTGAATTACTGTTAAGTCCGGCACGTCCATCTTTTCTCAAGCATGGCGGAGAGTCCCGGGTAATGAAATCAGACCGAGAAGTTGCCCAGGAACTAGGAAGATGGGTCTTTGTAGATGCAATTTTGTTTTTTAAATTGTTCATTTCTCTTGCTTATTGACACTTTCTTTGAAGAAGGTCCTATAAAAATCCACTTCAGGTAATAAAAAATCCCAATAAACTCAAGGAATCTTGTGCAAGCCCTGCAACTGATGCTGTACCTTAAAGCAGTCATACATGAATTCCACATTGGGACTGTATATTCTGCAAATATCTTGCCCCCTCCCCCACCCCCCCCCTCTCTCTCTAAGAACAACTAAATGGCCCACTGCATCCTTGAAACTTAATCTTTTTAGCTCTCTAAATAACTGTGAAGGGAATTTATTCTTGAAGTAACACTGAAAGGCTTGGTTTTAAGATATCCTTGACTTATGGGCAATGCACAGTAGATTCCCATGATTTGAAAATTAGGCAGACACCAATTTCTACGATTTCGACTGTTCATAATTTCTTACAATGCCTCAGACATGCTCGTGATTTGGAGTTTAATTATGACGTTATTATTCATAGCTGTCACATCGCCTTGGGCAGTGCACTTCAGTTGTGCAAAATCCAGGTTCTTTGAGGTGTTGATTTAGTGCTGCAAGACCTTATGGTCACATTCTATGTGATTCAGTTCATGTAATACCCTCATCTGGTATAATTTGCTCAGCCAGTGTTGACACAACGGCTGGCCTCTGAGGCATGTTTTGGTTTGATGTTTTTCTAATATAATAGACACCATCGAGTGATGGCAGTCCTCTTAATTTGGGCTGTTTTATTCAATTGTCCATGGTTGGCATATTTCCACACAATGTTGCTTTCATATTCGTGCGCCAAATTAATTATGTTAAGACAAGCAATAGTTTTGTAACATGAAAATGTGTCACAGGATTAAAGCACCGAATATCCTGGTGGTATCAGACCGGCGCATTGTGGAGACCTCTCCACTTCCATACTTTCAACTAAATTACTAGCCATGGTTTGTGTTTATGCACTTTAACAGCCGACCAACTTGGTTACAACATAAACTTAATCAACTCTGTTCGAAATAAATGACTAAATCCTTAATTCGACCAATCAAAATACAGTCTATTCAAAATTAGACCGACAGGTTCGGCCTTAGTTAATGAAGGACCTGTTTCTTTCACGTGGATCCGGATCGCGACCAGTGATCTGTCGTTGGTTCATTAACACAAGAACCCACTTAATGGATAGCGCGAACCAGCTTTGGGATCACTGATCGCGATCCTGATCCGCGTGAAACAAACAGGCCAATTAGATTTCCATTCAGCTGAGGTCAATTTTTACGAAAGCGACAAAAAAATATCTCGAATAAATACAATGGAAAAATACATCTAGAAAAAACAAAATGGAAAATATATCTTAAAACAAATGGGAATAATATATCTCGCAAAAACAAATTGGCAAAAAAATATCTCGTAAAAACAAATTTGAAAAAATGTACACTACATGGCACTGGTGGGCTTTCGTACAATTTTGGCTTTTGATTTGGTTTTTGGAGTGTCACCGCTGTTGTAATATATGATTGCCAGTCACTGAAGAACTGCTATTGGCACCCTTTTAGGTTCATACTTGACAGAAGTGCAGCGAGTGTGTGAAATGACATCACGGCAACAGCGCCCCCACGGCTCCAGAAATAAGGAAACCAACCAACATACAGAAGTACCGTTTTCGCAGTATCTCAGCTTTTCTACACAATTCTGAGGTGTGAATACATATTGTAATATTTCAGGCCCTTTTAAATGGAACTCTTGCGGCCAGGGTTGATGCTTACTGCTTACAGTCAATGTGAACAGTGCCAGTTAGCAAGAAATCAATAAGTTCATGGTTGAGGGACAAAAACACGAAGTGGACATTTTGGTACTTCATTTACAAAATACTGCAACCATACTAAAATGTTAATGACGGCTTGCAACCAACAAAATGCGCTCAATCCCACCGGCTATAAAATATTACCTATTAATAATAATGAAAACATAAACCCTTCGAGTTTCAGAATTGTTTTATGAGTAAACAACTTTTTGATTGATGTTTGAGCTAATAACTCAAGCCTGTATCCGTCGCTAGCCTTTTTTTTTTGGTAGTCAACATTCCCGGAAGTAGAGCGTTTCGCTATTGGGCTTAGTCAAACACGGTATTTGACTCCTGGGTACGCTTCGCTCAAATGCTTTGTTGGAGCAAAGCCTTGCAACGGTTTCTGGAATACCCTTGTCTTCAATTGTCTCAAAATGTCTTTATTCTCAGTTGGGTGGTAGACACATAATTTGAGACCGGGTAATGAAAACTGTTACGCTGCTATCTAATGTATCGGCATTATGGGGCATATGCAGCAAGGTATGAGACAGAGAGAACCCCCCCCCTGCTTTGTGTTGGTCATTGTCTCGCAGGAATCTGGGGAATTCCTTTCAGACATCTTGGGGGATGTGTTAAGTAACAATAGTCTGGAGTGTGTATACGGATTGGACATGTGGGGGGGGGTACCCCTCGGTCTCATTTCTTGCTGGGTATATTATGGGGAATTGACGATCAAAGAGGTGAGATTTTAGTGGCAGTGGCGCGCCTAGGATTGGTCGTTAGGGGGTGACCTGGGACCAGAAACCCCCTCCCCCATAAAAAGTCAACCCCCCCCTCCATTGCGGCATAAGAGAGTGGCTGTTTGAAATGTAGGTGTATAATTGTGTTAATGCTTTTCAAAAAGTCAAAAAAAGTTTTGTTTATTTGTTTTCAATATGACACTGGGGGGGGCTCAAGCCCCCCGAGCCCCTTCCCCTCCGGATGCGCCACGTTTTCAAGTGCGTTTGAATTGCTTTCCCAGACTAGACGGAAGCTGTGAACACGGAACGATGAAAAAGTGGTCTGACTTTGATACAATTTCAGCCTACCCGTGGAACACTTTCAACTTCCACACAAAAAAAAGAGACGGTTTCCTGTTTCAATAAACGAGTACACGGTTGAAAATAATAAAGGACAAATATGCATCAATTTTCTGACTTTGACATTATTGGAACAATCGATGCAATATTTATCACTGTTACCTATGCTCCCGCTCCACAAAAATAACTATGATTATAAATGTGTCCGCTGCATGTTGAAAATGTCACTCAGGGCTCATATTATTAAGAAACGGGGAAATGACATTATCGGTTTCAGCTTGTGGAAATTTACCACAGCAAAAAGTTTGCCCTTTTTGAACAAATGACACACTAGAATAAAATTTGGAATTTTCAGAAAACAGCAAGGTCTGTTTTCTCATGTTGGCTGCATGCTTATTAGTCATGGACAATTTATCAAAAGCCCGGGTTGTGTTCATGGCAGTACTGCTTTCTTCACCAACCCGGGGAAAATGGATCAGATTGGCAGGGTGTTCGGTTCAGCCAGGTCTGGCATTTTCTCAAGCAAAGCCTAACAAAGCAAACAAAAACCAGGATGGCACGCTTAATGTTTGCCTGCGTGGGCGGGTTGGGCAAACTGTACCCAAGGCTCATCAACTCAAAGCGCGGCGGGGAAGGAAATTCAGCCCAAATGCGGGCGAAATGTGAGGCTATATTGCATTATCAATTGGATAATGTGAGGTTCTGCGGATTTGCCGAGATAGAAAAACCCACTTAGCCAAATGTCATGCCTATACATTTCAGCGGAAGGACACATAATCTCGTTAAGCTAACGAAAGAGGAAAAATAGGCCTACCCAGTTTTACCAGAATTTGTTGTATATTCCTTTTTGGAAAACAAAGCAAAAACAAAACAAAAATGTTTATTTACTCCACACGTTTCAACAACAATATGATTTCTAACGTCACAATCATATGCATCGAGTGAAATCTAGCACCCATTTTTTTCGGGGGGGGGGATGGCATCTCTGATCGATTACCGGTCAATATTTGCTGAAAATTGGAATTTAACAGATAACTAATAGCTTGTTATATAAAGCAAATAATGCGGCTGTTGACTGAAGACATTGCGAGCATCCGCTGGGAACAGTTCCAAATCCAATATTGACGAACCGGGGACAAACATTGTTTGAACAAGTGACAGTTTCCCATTGTATCTTTGCTAGGCGGTAATTAACCAGGCGAGACGTGTTCGGCATGTGGCAGACGGTCCAAAATAGGACGCGCCTCATTAATTTTCTCCCCGTTAATTAAACAGATGCGTCACTGCATTCCATACTGCAATAAGTCCGAAGGAATCGCCTGTCGGCCTTATTCGATTTCAAACAGTTATTGGCATTCTGGCTTTGTCCTCCTTTGATGTTGCGATCTGGTGTTGATTCGGCACTCTTAAGATCTTAGGTCGTCACATTGTGCGATGCGTTTGAGGTTGACAGCCAGACGGGTTAATTCGCACCTAGACCCCCGGCAAGTCTATTCATGTCCAGGGATACTTCTCCCACAACTAAAATACTGCTTAAATACTAAGGACTATTGTTTTTCCAATAGTATCTTGCGGGAAATGCTTATTGGATGTCTCACAGTACATTGAAAGCAGCGCCTAAAACCTCGAACAATCATGCTGTTCAATACATTCGTCTGATTTTTCTCGTGCAATAAACGAACACTTCAGGAGAGATTTCGTACCCTGACTCAATTTCGGAGGAGTTAGCGAATTCCGCTTTTACAAGAGGAGATTTTCTTAACCCCAAATTACACTGAGGTTGATGTCAAAAGCTTCGGCCGAAATTTCCAAAGATCGAAGCCTTCAGGGTTGTGGCAGAAATGGTATCTAGGACACCACTGAACATCTCTTGCGGATCTCGATTTTTTTTCCCCTCAAGACCACAGCACAGCGTAAACAAGGACAGTTTTGAAATCGGTATCAATCGGGGACAGAGGGTATGTCAGAATTATCCTAGATATGAGCCCGAGTGAATGACATCACTGACGTCGCCATGACAACAGCCCAGTTGTCCTCCGAATTGTCATGAATTTCACAAGAGCGCCGATCAGATGCTGTATTTGGGTTGAGCCCCAAGTGCCGTATTCTCCATTGATTGCACAGAAGTGGGGGCACGTCAGAGTTAATTGCATCGCCATTCATAATTATTTGATTTTGTCTCGCTGTCAACACTTTGGAGTGGCATATGTCCATTTTTTCACACTTTCCTTTAATATGGCTTGCTGCATAGCAACTTGGCGTTGGAAGGTTGTTCTCTTTTCGAATAAAACGCATCTCAAAAACACGGAAAGCTGTATACCAAATTACAAGGTTGGATCCAGAACCGAATGGCCCGAACTGTGAAGTGGGGCATTGGAGAATTATTTTCTTCATTTAATCTTCGTGGTCTTTTGGTATTTTAAGTGAAATATTATAGATGCACATTGCATATAGAAAGGAACTTAAATACGCAATTCCAAAAGGCATACAATTAATCATGAAAGTGAGCGAAAGAAATAGGGGTGGGGGCATAACATTGTCCCATTCGCCTCCTCAATTCGCACCAAGAGCATGTTTACCCTTATAACCTCGAATGTCCCTTCAGTTCTTTGATTACAGTCTCCTGGCGCGTCGCGTTCCCCCACGGCCTCCTTAACAAGTTATCGGGACTACGTGAGATTGATCTATGTGAAGTGTGGGGTATACTCTACAGATTGCATTTTTTTTTTCAATTTTGAAGAATGTAATTTTTTATAGAAAATAACTTTGATTGATAGAATCGGTTTAGCCCAACAATTTGTAATTTATGCCGCGTGCCAATAACACATAAAGTCAGAGTTACAAAGGGGGTCTACAGTTTACGGTAAAGTTTTCAATAATAAAACAAAATTCATTACAAAATTTAGACCCGAAATCATGGTATTTTATTATGCAAAAATCCTAATCATTCAAATTCGGACAAGACACTTGCCAACATTTCTACCTCGACTTTATTACAGAAAAAGACTAAGGAAATATAATGAAGACTCCCTTTAAAATTATTACTGCATCGGACAATATCATTTGTTCATCTCGATCTGAAATATTTGAGACTCGACGTTCATTATCCATGTTGCCTTTCAGACTTCAAAAGAACTGGGGTCTGTCGGCGCAAGTCACCATGGTAACGACAGGGAGTTGGTCAAAGGCAGAAAGACAGAGATCCCGGAGCTACGGCAGTCAGGCAACTTAGGATCAACCTACTTCCAGTGCGCGTCAGTCAATCCATCGACATCAACGCACGGTAAACTGGAGGGCATGAAATATGAAATGATGTCTTTCTCCAGGAATGTTTGCGCACGGTATTTGAAGGTCCTCAAAGTGTCCTAGTCATGTCGTGATGGTAGCCAAATTGAAAATCTTCGAATTTGGTTGAGTAGAAGAAAATAACATGGTTTTATTACCGAGTTACTTTTTTCAGTAGATGTCTCGAAAACAGAATGACCAAGGTGTTACTTCGCTTTTCGCCTGCTCAGCCCGAGCCGCCAGGTATGTGTGGTGTCATTGTCAACGTGACAAATTTCTTCCAAATGGTTATTCTACACAACATATGCACACTCTGAATTGAGGCTTCACTACAAAGAAGTTTGGGTAATCAAAACCCATGTTTTATTACACAGAATATTTTTCTAGCGCTTTGTCAGTTCATCACTAATCCTTTCTTATCTATGAAAGAAATAAACGAAACCTTCAAATCACTTCTGGACGCCTCACAAAATAACGCGACCCTCGAAACCTCGTACTCTCCGCATGACCTGAACGGTACATCGGGACTGTTTTGTCATGATTTGATTTCCGTAATCTTCTCTTGCATCTTTCCCCCAATTCCTTCAATCGAAAGCGATATTAATTAAAAACCCCGCAGGGGGAAGTTTATCCTCATCCGAAATGAAAATAATGCCGAAATGAAATTAGATGGTATAAAGGCGGCTTCGGCAGAAACGTTACTGAGCTGGTTAAAGGTATAAGCGTCATTTATACCAGAGAAAAGCAGTTTTAATGTTGCTTGCATGGTAAGTTCTACCACCGCCAACAACCCACTCAAGGCTTTTTTTAAGGAAATATGAAACGTCATACAGGGAATGGTATATGATATGAAAAGTAAAACTGAACATGATATGATTGTTATAACATATATGTATGCATATTAATTTTCCTCGAAATCTTCCTTCACCACAGGGAGAATCGATAATTATGATTGACAATGAAAAATTTGTTCATGATATAATTTTGCCATTTTCCAAATTTTAACTAGTTTTCTGAACATATTTGTTACGTAGTAGGTTTGCGGTAGGATCATGCGACATATCTCTTTTTGTGAGCCACACTTACAAAAGAAATGTTTCGAATGATGCTACCGCAAACCTATTAAATTGCCGACTTCACCGTGAAAAACTTCGAATCTCTAATTAATTTGTGCTTCTAAGCTTACACGGTAGGTAAACCACGGTTTGTTCTGGTTTGTTTACATATTTTAATTTCGAGTGTTTTCGCTCGGCGGTGTTTTACGTCCTTTTAACTTTCTCAAAGTCAATGTCCTCATAAAAAAATATATGCTGAACTTTGCGATACAAAAAGATTATGTCTGAAATTGTAACCGTTGTAACCGAAAATGGTGAAATATTAGACGGATCTCTCTGGGTTTGTCGGATCCTGTTAATATGAAGTTGCATTTCTGAGAGAATTTGAGTAGGAGTCGCCTCATTGCCAGAAGGAATCAACAATATCCGGTATTAAAGGAATGATTCAGTTAGTTACGATAAAGACGTTATCATTTACAATCGGTGTCCGAGGTGCAACATTGTAGGGTTATATATCATTACCGCATGTGCTTCAGTGTACAGAGAGCATGTTCAACATATACATGTAAATGAAAACAACGCTTGCCCGGATAAATCTCCAAGTGGATTTAAGGAGTAAAAGGTGTAAGTTGGTGCAGTGAACACGATGACTTTACGATGACTTTCGAACCGTTGGTAGTTGGTTTCAATCGCAGTAAGAAAGGAGACAACATTAATGCATGTACTTAAATCCTCCTGCATTCTAGGAGAGAAGAATACCAAGCTACTTAGTCCCACAGGGCACTTCCATTACCAAAATTTGAAGATTTAAAGTGCATCTCTGCTTCCAAACTACCGGTACTGGGTACCGCACGGCCTGTTAAATGAACACCGTACCGCTCAGATGCAATTCAATAAAGATGCCAGGAAACAGCACTCAAAACTAAAACATCGTGGGTATCTCTGTAAGCTATTCGTTTCCTTCTTTGTCAGGGAAAACGTATACCAATTAACTGAAACGTGTATACTTGGGTTGGCTCTGTCGTAGTTCCATCCTTCGTGGCTCTAACGTAATTTGGCTGCGTTCAGAAGGTTTGGTTACTGATGATAATAACACGTGTGCTTATGGAAGATGGCGGCCGTATCCATTTGCCGTCTATTTTATATTGCCGTATGGCCGAGACTTTGGGGCGCAACGTTGTCCGCATGTCTACCTTTTACCAGCAACTTGCGACAAGCATATTTCTGCACAACTTATATTGATTGCTTACGGACTGGCAAAACCTTCACCATCAGGTGCAAGTACAGACCTATGGAAGATGGATAGTCTCATTCCTTCCTAACTATAGTCGTTTAACAAAGACGCGATTAAAAAAAAGTTCCACAAGCTTTTAGCAGGTTCATCCCATCCATTATTTTTGATCGGTTGGCATTTTGAGCCCCTGTTGACAATGGACGTTGGCAAAACGTGAAGATCTTCAGGTTTGCCGGCTGAAAATGTACACCGCATTCACGCACTGTTCCCCCTCCAGTAACTGTATAATTTCATTTAATGTATTAGGTAGGTAGAGAAATGAGTAATATTTAGTGTTTATTTTAAAATAATAAAGGTGCGATGGTAAACTATGTTTTTGCTTTGGTGATCAACGATACGAGAAGCAAGAATCATTAACTACCTGGAGAGTTTAAGACTGCATGTTCATGGAATATATATCAGTCGGGTGCATCTTTATTACCAACAGTGAAGTGGAAACTGGAGCAGCACTGTAAAATAGCGTTAAATGAAACCGGCTACATGAAAATTCTGTAATTTTCGGTTACCGAAGTTCACTCCAATTCAGATACCATTTGTTATAGTTCTGTGTATTTGTAGTCTGGAGATCGATGAGGGGTAGGAATAGCGGGACTCTAAAGGTCAAGTGGTGTGGTACCTTACCTCCCCTCTGAAGCAGGCTGCTTATCCCCTCTTGGTGTAGGACATAAATTAATAACAGGCTGATTAATGTACTCTAATGGAAGTACTTAGCGCGGTGTTAAAATGATTAATGGTGGGCAATTGCCAGGGACAGAGACTACGGAGTCAACATCCTAGTCCTCCGCTGGAATTTACCTTACCGACTTTGGTAGATAGAGCGGCCAAAACTTGAAAGCGATTGTTAATCTTTGGCCTATAGATAATAATAGTCGTTCTCTGTCAGGACTTCTATTCGCACATGATAAATTTCTTAGGCGAACTTAGCTCTTTTTACCTTTTCACCAAGGAGATCCTTGTCTCGTGTCAGTGTTTCTCCAAGGCGTTTCCTGCCGGGATATTTTTCAGCGGGTTTTAAGGGGCATTTTCAAGAGGGCAACTTGATAAGGCCTCATATATTACAGATTTCAGAGGATGGGGTGGAGGGAGTGAAACAGACAGTAACCTGGGGAATTTCTGTTCAATTTTTTTTCCAATAGAGTTGACCAGACTGCCCAAGTATCAGTCTTGCAAGTCGGCTATGCAAAGAATGACATGCCCCATGCAAATGCAGCAGGTGCATTTTGTGAATATCGGTACCCTTGGTACGCGTGCCATAGTTATGGCTAATTTGAACTAGAAACCTTCTCCCCGGGAAACATTTGACAACATTCGATTCCATCTGACAAGATGGAAATGTTGGACTTCAAAGTTGCTGTATTTCAGAAGATATGGCTCTGTAGTCTACAATCTGAGGAGAAAGGAACAATTTAGCCTCGCACAGCCCGAAGGCAGGGTTCTTTATAACCAGATGCCTGAAAAGGTCAAAGCTGAAGAAAGCATTAACGAATGCCACATTGATTACTCTCAGGAAAGAAGGAAGCCTATGGGGCTAGAAATTGCTAGCATCGGTCATTTTGAGGGAGAATAGCCCATGCATTGGCATAGTTGAGGGCTACATCTGGGTGCTTCGCCTCTTAGGCCTACACCCACAAACCCATCCAGATAAGCATCGTTTCTCCGACTCCACCTCTACTCTGTTAAATGTCAAGTGCCGACAGATCTGGAAAAAAAACGAACCAGGGAAAAAATATGTCGAGTGAGAGGGTGAAGACCGATGATTAATCTTTGGCTGCAACTGTACACGACTCTCTCATTGTCTGCGCAAGGTGTTAAGGGGGTACAGGAAAAGACCACAACTTAATGACCACTTTATCACGGTTGGCAACACCGGGGCGACCTGTACATCTGTCTCACTTTCAAGAAAATCAACATCGTCTTTGTGTATCTTCTTTCCTGGCTGACGAAGAGATGCGTGTTTGTTCAGGTTTTTAACTTGGATCCTCTGTGAACGATCACATTTTTTTGGTTGTCGACGGCGATCAATCGCCCGTCCATTAATGTGCTCAGGTGCAGCGCGATACATTATCGGATCGAGGAGGGGCGGGGGTTAAGAGAAACTCAAGCTGCAAGTGTCATTTATCACGCTGAGCTGAGCGGAGTGGCTTCATTCAGATCGCTGGTAAGAAATTCTGATAAACACTAAATCTTGATTCCTGTCTAGATCACGAGTGTTCTGATGAGGTTGAAATATCACCTGAACTGCATCATTACAATGTCCTTTGTAAACTTCCGAAAAAAAAATGCGGTAAGCCTACACTGCAGTTTCCAACTTTCGGCTCGCATGTAGAAATACCAATAAGGGCCAAATTGGTTTAATTTTTTTGTCGGCTCTTTTGATTTATCTTCAAAACCGCATTTGATACCAAACTAGAGTGCTTTCTTTAAACTAAATACACCTCAAACAGGACTCACGAACTACTTATTTGCATAAGATAGTCCTTGAAAACAAGATGCCCTTCCAGGAAACTTCACACGCGTACTACTAACCCGCGCCACGTTAATTTCCACCCAAGACTGAGCAGACAAACCTTAACCTCTGGTGAGAGAATTTCGCTCGCAGAAAAAAGCATTACCAGCTCTTGCAGTTCCCAGGGACTACGAGCGCAGGTACGAAAGGGCCCATCGTCGACTGAACTGTCCAGGGTCCCCGACTATCGGTGCTCAATCAATGCACATTTCCCCGCTGATTGTTCGGCAATAGCCCGTTAGTAGTTGTAAAAATAGAATCCTTTAAATATGCCATGATTGCCAAGACGGCAAAGGGAACCGGGTTGAAATGATAGGTAATGACTTCACGGCATTCACAGTGCCACGATTGTGAAAACTATCAGGTAAACACACGTGGGCAACACGGCTTAGAAGGTTCATTTAACAAATCAACATTGGACAAAAGACCGTTGGATTTTTCTCCCGCCTTGGTGGAGCGCACCTTTTTCGAAGATAACTACTACCGGTAACAATTTTGTGTTCATTTTTTGTTATTATTTTTTTAACCAACGTCGGCGTGTTTAATTTTGGGGATGAGAGGAAACGTCATGTTAATTTTTCGAATAAACAACACCAACCACTGAAAAGGTCATTAAAATGAGGAAGACATCTAGATGACCTGTATTTGACTTCCCAAGTGCCGATAATGAGCAAGAAAAGCGTGGTGACAGCCTACAGACAGACGGCGGACCGTGAACATGTCGGTTCGTGGTATGAACTCGGTGTCCTTCTGGGATTCTTTTCCCCAGACGATGCTAAAGCGACTGCAGCTCTTTATATGTGTCAAAGTATATCTTTATGTAATCATGAAAATCCACGACGGCACGCCACGCGCTGTCTGGCCACGCTGCCCGCATACATCACACGGAGCATCATCTTGGAACTGTTTGGCAGTAGTAAGACGGAGAAAAGACCCTCGGGAAACAAACAGAATCGGATACTGGCTCAGAGATGAGGGAAAAGTGTCTCATTCCAGAGGGAGGGGTGAATTGATTGGATTTGACAAAATCTGAAACAAAACAAAACAAAACAAAACAAAACAAAACAAAACAAACGCAGAATGAAGAAAAAAATTGGCTCGTTTTCGAGGAATCCAAAGTTCCTTATGGCAAACTTACCGTTTCTCAACTTCCCTCCTGTGCAGACATTGTAAGATAAAGAATATATCGAAGCAGACTCAAGGGAAAGAGGATTCTACATGCTGTAAGTTCACCTTTGCAGTGTTACTCCATGTTGACTTTAAAATATTACCACCCAACGTGGTATGTTGAGGTTGAACGACCAAAGGTTGAACGTTCAGAAGACATCGCGTGCTCGACACCGCTTGTTTTTCTATTTTAGAGCCACAGTTTTCCCATCTGCTGTAGGCCTGTGCATGGTTGCCCCTTCTTTTGGAAGGAATTCCTACAGTTGGGCTGGCGTGGCATGTCATTTAATCCCGACTTGCACTCATTACTGAAGAAACCATTCTACACATGTCCTAGTAATCAGCTGGAAATAGATTTTTGACGTTTTCACTCTATGATGGAACAATGCCCCTTGTTTACGGGTGGGCAGCTCTTTTGCCAACAAAATAATGAGGTTCACGCACGGTTCCAAGCTGTTTTTTTTTACTACCAATCTATTCAAGAAATGGCGTGCAAAACAAAATTCGAAGTAGTGTTTTTTGGGGGTGGGGGTTGTTTTCTGTACTTCCGTGCAATGACCAACAAGCACGTTCAAACTCATTGAAAACGCCTGTGATACGATGAATATACGTTTTTAACTTACTGACCGGTGAAGAATGTCAGTTGCTTGATTTTTGGTATAATAAAAGGGGATTGAGGAATTTTTGCCAATAGCGCTTTGGAGCAACTTAACATTGGGGAATGACAAAAGGGGCTTGTTCAGAAATTAAAAAATGCATTGAAGACACTTGGCCAACGTGAGTTCCACTGCAGGTGTGGCTTACCTTATAATCACAATTCGGATAAACATTGCATGGCCCTTTGGCCCAGTAACATATCCATGCTCGATATATCATATATACTGGATACTACACTGAACTACGGTACCGAACTTGGCTGAAACCGATGTTCACTCTGAAATAAATAGACAAAATTGAGGCTTGAGTGTCAAGTTTCAATCGTCATTTTAAGCAATTCTAAAATGGGATAAATCACTGAAATTCGTGTTTGAAACAAAAGCGTACAGAAAACCGAAATGCTATGCAATTCCATTCGATCTAGTGATTACATAAAGCACTCCTGAAGTTCGATTTCCTGTCCACAACATGCAAAATATGGAACACCCTTTGAATTTTTAATACTATAAGGGCAAAAAAAAAAAATCAAATTTAGAGCGATGAAGTCGTTCTAGTTTGAAAAATTTGTTCATGGAACCATCATACTTAACAGAGAATATTACATTAACTTTCCTCCTCTTGTGTGGGTTTGGGTATATTTTCGCACGGTTGTTGACGAATTCAAATAGGCCTACACAGAAAGATGTGACCTCCACGGGACTACGACAAACCGATTCAGTTAAACGAATACGCACTGTCTTCGGTATTCTTACAGCACGAAACATTATTAAGATACAACTTTCCTGTTGGAATAATCAAAGCAGATGCAACTACAAATATACAAATTGGGGGAAATGGTAATAGAATCTGAAAACCGGTTGGAATATCGTCAGCCATGGTGCAGTCCCAAGCCGAAAGCATTGTGTAAATAGTTCCCAACACGATTTTGTTTGAATGGTTTGTTTTCATTTTACTTCAATTTCCCCGGTACCCTCCGTGGTTATAATTTAAACAAACTCTGGTGCATTGGTCATTCCTAAATTAAAATCACCTATCCTTGATATGAGCAACGGGACACGATTTTGGCAAAACTTATCTTCAAACTGTTATGTACAAATTAAAAGAAATTAAAAACGGCAAAACGCTCCCCAAATCCATTACAATTTTTTTTGTCTAAGAATTTCTTAAGCGGAAGAAAAACGACAGATTCCACTTTAGTTCAAAAAGTACAGTCCCATCTCTTCGAAGATAACGTCAACACAATCTACGAAAGAGAGCACTAATTTTAAATAATGTTGTTGTTAAAACATTTTTTTTATACACTTGTCAATCTGCAAAACTCCAAACGTGCAAAAAGATTTCATCCCAACGAAATGCCGAGGACAGTATATGGGGTCACAGGCAATGGTGCACACAAAATTGACAAAGAAAGACTCGTTCACGATCAAGATCAGAGTGGAGTCAAGGATTACCAAACAAACAAATTCAAAGTTGCCACACTTTCCAACTTTAAAACAGATGCGACTTTATAATGTGAACATGAAAAATGATAATCTGAAGTTTTTGCCAAACATCTACAAATTGTTCTCCTGATCATCTACGAAAAGGACTTTCCTAATCAAGTCAAACAAATTAATTTAGCAACTAATTGCTCTGCCAATCATCAAACACCTTGAAAGCAGTTTCGATCTTAAAGAAGGCATTCTTTGTGCATACATGTATTATAAAGCAGTAAAAAATAAGTGGTAAAGCATAAGTTACCATAGAAACCGTCTCCATGGCGATTATATAGCACATGGTTATCAACACGGTGATAAATAGAACTGGATAAAATTGTAACTCTATCTATATACAGAAAGATTGCACACAAGTAACCAACTGAACGAGTCCGTCTACAACTCAACCCTGTCTTTGGCTCTGCTTATGATATCCCCGAGAATTTTTCTTCTTTTCATAATATACAAGAATGTGGTGATAATATACGAATAGTACAATATACATAAAATATTTACACCATTACTGCATATCTGAAAGATTAAACCCCTTCAAACTTCAGAATCTCTCTGAGACCTTAAAACCCAGCACACAAAAAAGTCAAGGTTGAATCAACAATAACAGTGGGGCATCTCCCTTCCATTAACTTTCATATATGTACAGTATACAGCAAGGCTAGTAACAGCTTTTCAGGCTTGCATAGTGTAAGTGCTTTTTTTTTCTTTGAAAAGAAGAAAAAGAACATTTAAAAGAGCATAAGAGGGGGGAAAAGACAATTAAAGGGAAAATATTGGATTGACTGAAATTTGACTCAACCTCATCGTTAATAATAAAAACCCTGGCCATCTGCTCCATCATCCTGTCAGGAATAATCCGTCTCATCATTCCGTTATTACCAAACCTGGCCTCTCTCCCATTTCAATAAAATATCGGTCATTTCCCCCCCCCCTTGTCTACTGTCGGTCTCTGTGACAATTCCTCACTGGGATTAATATTAAAGCCCGGGAAATGAAAAGCTACTCCTGTCCAAACCCCGAAGAGATTGACAAACAGATTCAAAAATATGGGCATTCCATCAAATGTCAAAATGTACCTCTATCATGTGTAACATAATTACATTCTGAACAATGCGAAAGAAAATAATTGTTCAAATCCTCTGCTAAATTGGAATATTGGTTTAAAAAAATGCAGAATCACTACAATGTACAAACTCTATTAAATTTCCATTTAACCTGGCATCACAAAAGACTTTAAATGATTCCAAGGGTCAACACTTGAAATTTACTAACTCAACCCTGTTAAGCAGGAAAACTTTGATCATGCATTTAACAAGGAAGTCTGAAATTGTAATCAAAGACCTAAAAATGAGAATGGACATTGATCAAGTTGCAAAAGGTCTGGAGAGTTTGTCTTACATGCTCCAGAAAAGGGGCAAAACCATTAAACCTACAGCCATGATGACCCAAAGACAATCAACCCAAACAGCTTTTGGAGGGACTTTCTTCAACATTTGAGTAATTCAGACAGAAATGAACGTGAAAAAAGACAAAAACCTGAAACTGTAGCAGTACTGTTTCTGGAAAGTTAAAGATGATTGAACTCTAGGAGCATGAAATTTATTAAGCAATTCACCAACCTGAAAATTTACAGGTGCATTCAGTGACAAAAAAATTTATTAAATGAAATGAATTCTAATCTTTAAAGCAGTGAATCTTACTTACAAAATCAACTTTAAAAAAAAATGGATGAAAAAATTGATTCAGATCTGTTTAGATTCAACTAATATCACTGCCGACATGACATTCGAAGAAACAAAATGGCTTGAAGCTGAATTACGTCGAAGGTGAAAATTCCTTCTCATCTGTAAGGCATGAATTATGTTTAACCTTTGACCTCTTGAGGCAAAAAAAGAGCAAGTACTTTGGTGGAGAATGCACTGGCTCCAGAAATGATGAGGGCAAAGATATGAAGTCAACTCGTGACAAATTTGATGAGTATGCACAATTGGAATGTTTGCGAACTTGAAAGCCAATCACCCAACAACTACACGTACCATCTAGTGAATTAGGTTGAAAATGGATATTTACAACATATACAGGTATGAAGCTACATGTATGCTGGAAACAGTTCACTGCACAAAGTTCAGAAAGACTTGAAACAGCAGTAGAGTGTGCTCGAATGTTTGCAATCTCACTGGAATCTGTGTTTTAACGTCCTCGTAAGGCGCTCGCATGTGCATTCAGTAGTGGCTCCAGAGAAGTCCAACGCACCTTGAAGAAGTGCATTTGGCAATTCCTTGGACAGTAAATGGTTAGGATCAGTTTCAGATCCAGAGGGAAACTGCAAACACAAACCCCGCTGGCATGAACTCTGACCCTGCTTGGTTTTTCTGTTGGCATCCTCAATTACCCAGCAACGTGTGCAGTTGTGTTGAATCCAACAGAACACAGCAACTGCGATGATGAAAGCCCTTTGTTCCCTACCAGTACTTCATTCCAACCAATGCCACCCATACCGAGTAGAACCTTCTCACTCATGGATTTTGCTGCATTCTGCATGGTTACATGTAGGGTTTCCAGAGGCTCAAATCCTTGCCTTGTTTAGGTCTTCATCTTCTAGAATGGTCCTTGTAAAAATGGCTAGGATTCTAGGCTGATTCAAAACACTAGGAATGGATGTGTTCACACCGTGTGTCCCAAATGGTTTACACATTGGTCATTCTCTAAAAGTTTTGTTTTTGTATAACTTCAAGTTAAAACAGACGATTAAACACACAAGGCGATATCCCCAAGACTTGCCAGACCACATCAAGCCTTTTCAGAGGTAAACCCATAATTTTGGCCTGAAAGATTTTGAGTTAAAACTCAATTATATTTGACAATCAATGCCTGGACATTTACAAGGTTTTGATTTCACAAATGACCCCCTCCCCACTGAACGCACCCACTCTATCCCAATGAAGGTTAGTTTAAATTATAAGTAATTGGATTCAAGTTAAACACTCTCTGCACTTGCACAAGATTATTCCATGTGAAGGAATTGAAAGTTTTATCATGAAGCTGAGTCTACATCACAGTCTCAGATTTCACAGCTCACTGGATATTGATGATGACTCCTCGAGTCTATAATTCCGGGTATAAATACCAAAGGAGTTCCGCCATCACTCGCATGCCACCCCCCAAAAAAAAACCACGAATGCTGTCCATCATCAGCACATCTCTGCAAGGAACAGAAAAAATATAGATGTATTTACACTGCCCCCAGTCTGCTGAGTTTGTCGATTTGTTTCGTCTTCGCCGAAGCCGGTCACGTATCAAAAACAAACTGATCCTGCCCGTTGTCGCCATTGGCCATGATGTAGTTCGTGTAGGGCGGGGTCTGCGGGTCGGACCAGGGGTGGTTGGGGATGCTGGCACTGTACGAGTAGAAACGCAGGCCCGAGTGGAAATCCATGTACCGGTTACGCCACATCAGGATGACCACAAGAAAGGAGGCTATGCCGCCCAGCCCGTTGAGAATACACTGGATGAACATGTAGGTCTTCAGGTTGAGGAGGAAGGACTGGCAGTCGATGATGTCCAAGAAGGTGTAGATGCGCGACAGTCCGTCGCTCTCCACCTTGGTGCAGTGGCAGGTGTAGTGATTGTCCGAGATGCAGTTGGACTTCTCCGAGTTGATCAGGCTCAGGATGTTCTCCCCTTGGATCCCGCAGAAGGCGCTGGCAATGGTGCTGACAAACAGACAGACAACGGAGAGCAAGAAGAAGGAGGCCTGGTGGAAGGAGAGAGAGAGACAAGATGAGATTGGAGGCTGAATAAAAACTCCACAAAGTCCATCAAGCAGAGAGGTTGTGACAATGACTACAGTAAGATACAGGTGACTTTACATGGATAGAAGCTGACAAGGCATGACTTCTATCCCAAGGGGGGGAACATGATGATTTGGTCAAAAATTCACTCAAATCACACCCCAGGACAAGTTTCTTCAAATGTGGCTCAAGTGAATAACACAAGTTTTTCTTTTTTTTCCAACCAGTATTTCTTCTAAATCGGGGAAAGCGATTACATAAAAGGATACTGTACTGCACTGTATTCTTCACTGCAGCTCAATGAAATATGGCTCCAACTAAATGTATATTTAACAAAGTAAGACACAGGGTAAAAAGAAAAATAAAAAATTAGCATTTCCATTTAAAGGTTGCCTCTCTGGTGGTATAACTGGCTGAGGGGTGGAAAGGCATGCCCCAAGCCGAACTCTTTATTTCAAGGTGCCCCCATGCAAATGAACACAACCTTTATACAGGTACATACAAGCAATAGTTATTTAACTTTTAAATAAAAAAAAAAAAGCCCCCTTCCAAAAAAAGGGGGGGAAGACCTCGGGGTGCCCCTTAGAAACTACACCCTGGTTATGCTGCCTGCCACAACCACCCACCAAGAGGTACCATATCTCCTCCCCTTTTGCACCAAGACAAGGTCTTGATAGCAGTGGGCCACTCTACACACAGGCCACCCACATCTCCCCCACCTTCATTACCAGGCTACAAGCTGAGTTGAGTAAACACCAACAACCTTTCAAACAAACGGTAATTCTTTCTGGCTCTGCCGGCACTAAAGCTGTCAGGCTGGCGCATTTATGTCCCGACACTCGAAGGGGGGGGGGTGTGGGTGGGGGAGAGATGGGGAGTTCAGGGTGGAGATGAGACACACAGGTTTGCTTTATATCGCTGAAACCAGACCGGCATGACATCCTGACATTTACGCCGCTGCTTTTTCAGGCCCGTCTGAACATGTCTGCCTTGGCCAGATGAATTCATCAGGCTTAGCAACTGTGCTACTCGATAAGAAGCGGCCACAAAAACTCTTCCACACCCCAAAAAATTGTTTTTTTATAAAATCTGTTGACAGCATCCACACATTTTCGATTAAAGAGTGAGGGTTGTTATTAACAAAAACATCTCCAGCTAAGTTGCTATGCACCGGTATCCTGAAAAACACAAAATAAACTGTTTATAAAATTCACCTGAAGGTCAATACCACCAGACCAGACCAAGATGTTGCTGCCAATAGCTCAGATCAATTCTGAGTTATTACAGATGGCGATTACAACCCCTAATAATGAAAGATTGAGCAATCAATTCCCGGAAGGCTTACAAATTACCTGCATAATAATTTTATCAATTTATTAACAATGAAATAGTTTGAAATCAATTCCGGTGATATTTCCATGTCAAATAACAAAGGTCAGATGTAACAGGGACACAAAAATGTCACACTGTTGGACTCCTAATTTTCTGGAATTACCCATGTGTAGATCTACTGCTTCAGTATATCAGCACAGTGTTCTAGCTAGGACCATTTTAGTGCCGGATAAATGTGTGGATTACAAAGCATAGTGAGCGCAGTTCTTAATGCTTTCTGATGCTTGAAATACGATCAAATTGGTACATTTAAATTTTCAGTAATATTTCGGTTCATTTCTTGGAAAATCCGTGCTGGGTGGCACAGCCAATTTCAAACCTGAGTGCCGGGCAGAAATTTGCAGTACTGGGTGGTGCCGCCCGGTGCCGCCCACCGCGGCTAAAACCCTGTATCAGAGTACCAGCAGTTTTAATAGAAAGCAATTCAAACGATAAAAATAATCGTTCAAATAATCAGAATCCTTTATTTCAACATGCTCTGTAATAACTGTTCTTAGCCTCGGGGATGGGGGAGGGAGGAATTCCAGACTGCTCTGAAACTCTGGTTCCTCAGGAGGCCGACAATGACAACATCCCTTGCAGCCTGTACATATTATTGAACTAGGGATCGTTGTGTGCCTTCCTAGACACGTCTTGTTGGATGTTGTTGGATGCCACATACGACTAATGGAATAGTTCACACTCTACCGGCGTGTGCAGCCTGTGTGCAAACTGCGGGACTCCCCAGTGTACAGACACTCCAAACCGCTGCAAAAACACCGAGAGTGCTTTTTCTTCCTTGAGGAATACGCGCTGGGACACCTGGAGGTGGGAAAAATACGCAAACGGTGTTATCGTTTTGCTCCGGCGAATGTGTGCTGAAGGCCTCCAAGACAGGCATGCATCGATGAATCGTCACGGCACGTCACTACCTGATGGCCAGCCCAAAAAAAGATTGGACAACCTAGGGAGCTGTATGATTAGTTTCATCTTGACAAAGTACAGTACCTCCCAACAAGGCAGGCCATTATGTGCTATGTGATGCACGACAAACCATGTAGGGTGAGATGTACATATAAACAATCACAAACAGCGTCCTTATATTCTGAAGTACATTGCTAACGGCTTGAAAATAATGTTTCAAAGGAAAGAATTCAAACAATCTTGGCAAAATATGTCTGACGTTTCACCAGAAAATATTCAAAAGAAAAACTCTGAACAGGTGTAAAGAAAATATTTCTGTACCCTTTGGGAGGCATGTGGTCTAGTGGGTTGGGTTTGGGACTCACAAGCATATAGGGTCAGGGATTCAAATCCAGCTGCTGGTCGATGTAACCTTGGGCTACATTCACTTTACTCCCTCTTGCCCCTCTCCACCCAGGGCTACAAATGGGTACCTGTGAGGGTTGAGATGGTTGGTGTGTTTTGATTAGCTATTTGTGCCAGAAATGGCAGCAGTGAGCTGTGTATTCCCCAGGGAGCTGAGATAGATTTTAGGAATGTTTATGGACCCCCGTGAGCAGGAATAATCATAATGCATGGCGCCTTGATTGAGTTCCCAGATACATTTACATGCACATTTAAAATATTATCATTATTAGTACTTTTTAATGTTTTATACTGACAAACGTACACAATATTTCCATGAGAAATTTAGAGACTCCTACCGTCTCCTCTGAAGCTGACAACTAGACAACTCTAGAGCAAAGATTCACTGTATTTATGACACAGTGCTGACAGTAACTTTACATGACAATTTTCAGAGGTAATTTCGCTTGAAAGAAAGATTGCTTTCTCCAAGTTTTGCTTATCTCAGCCATCTGGCAATTTCTCATTTTTCTCTCAATGCGTCAATCTCACAGACAATCCAAAACAAGTGACAAGCAATCTCTGCAGCATATGAACTTGAGGTTGTCTCGGAAAGACCGGGGAAGGGGCAAGGAAAGGTTTCATGTGAATGAAAAAAGTGGCGATTTGATTGCCTCCAGTGGCAGCCTTCATACATCCTCCCCAGAGTGGCGCGGCACATAAATCTGTCAGGTTTTGCTCCTGTCTGTCTTGGTTTTTTTTTTTTGAAAATATGTCTTCAGCTTCCCCATATTATGAGAACGAAAAAACGGCTGTCATATACTGACTACTGATCCGGAGCGTTGCGGGCCGATGCAACCTGTCACTGATATGGTTCTCGCCTGGTCGGAACTATGTGCTTAGACCAGTGGAGCCTGCAAGGGGGAAAAAAGTCCAGGACTTTGCTCATTAAAGGTGGACGGCAATGGCATGAAGCCTCGCAGGGAATCATCGCGCCAGTGGACTGGAACCCCTTTCGATGTGCACGCACCTTCCGCTTATCTTGTCCAAGCAAACGCGTGTTTGATATTACGGTTGTAATTTGTGTTTGTGCTCTTTGCTCGACCCTGGGGGAATTTAAAAAAAAAAAAAAATGAAGGCAGACAAGCATTTTCTGATGTCACAGCATCCTTTCCCTCAAAGGCTTCTGAGAGTCATTCCACCGTATGACCCACATAATTGTGTTTGATCTTAATGTATCAAATGGGAAATTTTCCAGGTTCCATAAGGCTATCATTTCCTGCATTTGGGCAGAAACCACAGGGACTCTTTACGGTGCATCCCTAAATCCACACACAATCACATTTCCACCTTTTACTCCAAGGTTGGTTGCACTACACGTGTGACTGCATGTCTGTTTTTCGATCTACTTCTTTTGTCTAAGGGGCATATTAAGATTTCCAACGTCGTTCATGATGAAAGTCAAGGCCAATCATGTTTAGAAATTGGAATATACTTCCGGACATCAACTGTCCTTGATGAGACTTGATTCGAGGATAGCCTGGCTTCACGCCTTGCAAGTCTGCTTTTCACTGGTGTATTTTGTCACTCTGTGCTACTCCTAGCTAGCCAGCTAAGGTACACATGTGCAGTGTTCTCTCAAACAGGGTTATTACTTTGACAGAAAGGGGATGAAACTGAACTTCCAGGCTTCAAAGTACATGAAGCTACTCTGTGACAACCTCAAGCTTTATAAGTGCAAACCCTACTTTACTTACAAGGGCACAGGAAGAGAAAGATAACATTCGCAAAATCTGAAGCTTCTGAGCAAAGCTTGTCCAAATTTTGTGCTAAGCAAAAATGGGCGGAAACAAGTATCAAGTAATGTTCTTTTCACAGCACTTCAGCTTGGTAATCTGTCTCGCTAAGCAAATATTCTACCAAATTTCTGAGCTTAACAGTTAATCTAAACTGGCCCTTCAGTCTACATACATGTACATGTATGTTCAAACGGAATAAATAAGGACTCCTGTGGCTTTCAACATATATACAGTTACATTTGTGACTCATCTGAATGCATCTGTGTAGCTGACCTAAACAAGGAAGGTCAGGCGATAAACTGCACAACATATGAAAGATGTGGACTGTAAAGTAAAAAAAAAACAGAAAAAGGAATGGAGTCTTTGAGGAGAACTTTTGGTGGCACACTAACTGTAACATGCAGAGTGCATTCTTATACTCACTGATATTTCCACCACAGACTAATGGAAAATGGGAGATTCGATATCCTCTCGTCTATTGACTTTGTAAGACTCAAGGCATGCAAGGGCTCAGATGAGCACAGAGCCAATATTTCATCCATATCGGGAGCTAGTGATAAAGTCCATTTCGTCGAGGGGGAAAAAAAAACCCAGATTGGTGAGATATTCACATACTGCAGCACTAAAAAATACCACAACATAAAACAAAACACGGACATCTGTCCAGTTACGCCACACAGGGCAGCAAAGCCAGTTGAAATGAATGGCCGGGACTTGGGTTTAATCAGTCATAAAGAAACAATACAATTTGTTGATTGATTGACGAGAAGAGGAGGCCAATCAATCCGTTCGGCGGCCGTGAACCACGGAGGACACAGATGGCTTAAAGCTGGCTTTGCACTGCGTGGGTTTGTACGGCGCGGCGCTTGTCGCCCAGAGCACGCAGGATGGCAATAGCGACAATTATTCAATTTGGATACATGTACGTGTACATGAACACAGCCACGGGGCAGAAATGCTGGCAGCAGTGTACTCTCTCTGCCGTGTCAGCCACTCCTTGAGTGTCACTCAATGAACCAGATGTTCCAGCAGTTCTTGAACAATAATTTCACCTTCAGTGAAATAATTGCGATTCCCTCATTCAATTTTTCTTCTCCTAGCATCCCCCCCAACAAGCTTTTCATGATTGTGGCACAGGTTGCCATAAATTACTTAGATGTCAACTGATGAACAAAGCAACGGAAGCGAAAGATCGTGTGCAGGTGATATCAATGGCGGTGCACAACCCAAACTCATCTCTTGAATGAATGGGAAGTTAAAATGCATATTGGCAGAACAGAATTGGTTATTAAACAATTGACTACAGCATTAGGGTCTAAATGTTAGTCGGAGAGGAGGAAAGTGCAGCCTACTTTGGGACACCTGGCGCAGGCGTTTGCAGAAAATCAAAATTTCAAATGAGCGGAAGTGGGAATGGATGGGTTGACGAGACATGGGACGGGTAGAGGAGTCTGAGGGCGAGGGGGGATGCATACCCACATGTCCCCACCCCACCCCCATTAGTCACTTGAATACAATAATATTTCATGACTACGGTGGGTTTTTGCTTCTGAATGATATACTTTTGATCATGCTACATTAATATGAACCTTGAAATATACCCTTTTTCCAAGACTAAAATCCTCCTTACAGCTAACATACATTTGATGAGTGTGTTGAGATGTACGCAAATGAATGAGGTTAAACATACAGGAATTCTTGCTGCAGTACATTTGTGATTTAGTTCTACTATTGTGTTCTTGCAGACTAGGTACATGTATATTTTGCTTCTATCCCAAGTTCTGAATATGGGTCAAAGGTGCAGGAGGGGGCACAGAATAAAGGGTTCTCCCTATCGGAAAGCTTTGGCTCTGCCAGTCAGGAAGTTGAGCCATCCATCATGTTCTCAACTGACCTGAACGAGGCGGTTACCCTGGCAACAATGACATCAGCAGGCAACCTGACTTCCCATTAAAAAGGAAAAAACAATGGGTAGAAGAAAAAAAGAATATCTAAAAATGAAACAAAAAGGCCAAAGGTTGTCCAGTATGGAACAGAGCGTTGCAGCCAGCCACGTGGAAATGCTTGACCTGGACACAGGAGGGAGGTTCTCTGTGAAACGTGACTGCGGACATTGCAGATGCTGTGGTACCTGGGTTTGTGGGATGCTTTTTTTTCCCCTTTTGATCGATGCGTGCTAACCAGTGCATGGAAGTTTCCTGGCAATATGGATGACCCTCTGAAGATCTGTCTTGAAATCCACACTGTCACTTGTGTCAGAGCGATGATCAAATTTCAGGACGATGGGAGGGGCATAAAAACCTCGATTTTCCAAGTGTGGGAGTACTGAATGAGTTCGGCCAAGACTGCGCACCTTGGTAATGGCTGGTGGGGGTACGTGGAAATCACTAGAACAGGTCTATTAACAGACTGCGCTCTCTGTAAATGGACCATAAAAAAGAACAGTAACGGTTCATTACTCCTGTGCAAAGAGGAGAAAAACAGAACCACCAGTGAAGACAATTACAGAGAGACATCTTAGAGGAAAGCCCATAAATGCCAATGAGACCACAGATGGTTCTTATCAATGTCAATGGCAGTTTTAAACTGCAAATTTCTAAGAATGTCCTACTACACATGCGTACATATGCTCTTCTTGAAAAACAAAGTGAAATGTCCAAGATAAAACTCAAATTGTAAGAATGCAGGCAGGGATACAAAAAGTGATTGAAATCAAGACCCCAAAAATATGTGACTTAGATCCAATGCAACCATCCCAAGTAATATAGAGCAGTTCCAATTTATTCCCTTCCCCCCAAAAAAACCCCAAACATTCAAGGCAGTCTCCAAAGGCAATTGCGGTTTTAATTTTGTGACAGGTTTTGGGCTGAATGAAAACACAAACATTGCCGGAGACAGAGCCCCAACTTTTGCTTTCACCTCAGTAATTAAATGTACCGGTATGTACACGTAGCAGTGGTGACTTTCCCTGCTAATTTATGTGCGATTTAATTCAATTCAATTCAATTTTATTTTCCTCATGTCAACCATGAAACTTGGCTTCTCATTCCACATCATGGAGGACAGACTTTCATGGAGATTCTTAGCAGAAAACACCAGTACATAGCTCTTTTTTGCTGTATTTAAACTAGTCATTAGCACTTTAAATTATACCGAAGTCCTTCCAGTAGCTTGTTTATCCTGCTAAGTAAAACTTTCTTCAGTCAGTGCCTTTGGCAGCTCCATCAAATAAATGCTCTGATGCTTTAAAGACACAATACCAGCCATTTTAACAGTACATGTATGTACATGTACATGCAAGTGGTCCTCTGTCTATCTTACATTTGAAAAGTATTGACACAACTTCAAGTTTTTACACGTGTCAAAATGTCAGTCCATTACTATGGAAACTGCCCTAAAGCAGCTCCATCTCGTTGGGACACTGATGCTTTCATGATGTAATCCTAACCATCATGCCAATCATTACCTCTGTCCCTTCCCTAATCCTTCGACATACTGTACCCTAAGAAAGACAACAGCAGCATCATTCTGACTGGCCTGCCACCGTCCAGGCTTCACTAACACATCGATTTCCACCCTCCTTCCATTCTCATCACTTTCCTTTGTGAGCTGCTTGTTCACCCTGCTTTCTTCCATACCGGCTGCTTGTGCCCCGCCATCCACTTCCTCTTCTGTTTTGGCCTTGTAATCGGTTTTCAATAACCAATTCTAGAGACACCCTCTTGTATTCAATCACTATAGTGGCTCTTGGACGAGGCTGGGACGCTTACATGAAACTCCAGCTCCTGCTGCTGGCCGAAGGCAAGCCATCGGTAGAAATGGAAAAGAAAACCAGGACAGCTACTGAGTATTGCTTTGAGCTGCATTGTTCAATAATATGGATCTCTTGCCACACGGAGACACCAATGTGTTGATCGAGCTCTCTGGAGTTGGCATATCAGAAGATCTCAGTTATCCAACCGACATACTCTGCCATCCCATGCAATTGCTTCTGTTGTGATGTTTATCTTGTGACTTTCCACAGGGGAGGAAGATGTCATTTGGGTCTTATTACTCGGCAATGGATGCCGGGAGACTAACTTGATGCAATTGAGACACCAGAACACATCACGAGTAAGTGACAGGAAATCTATACCGAACCTGCCAGATTTTCCGCAGCTTGGCTTTATCCCTCTTGTAGCTGAAACCCCAAATTGTCAAAGCAACATGAAGGCGTCTAGATTGAGCCATTAAATTCCCCGAGCTTGTGCCAATTTCAGAGGCAATGAGAAGCGACAAATCATCCTTTCAAGAGGATTCCCTTTTGCTCCTTGAAACCCTAACTTTGAAATCCGGCTTGCACCGCAAAATGTGCGACGCGTCAAACTCTGAGCAGACAGTGAGACAAAACAATGGGGACAAGTTCTGGAATGTGCTGTTGCTACAGAACTGTACTGGCACTTCTTTGAGGGCGACTCCTTTGGATTGTATCTCCTCTGCTTTAGCTCTCTTTACAGAGATGTATCCCTCTGAGGGGGCCTATATGTAACAGCAATTGATTAAAAAAGAAAGGTCCCGCACTGAATAAATAAATCCCCAGACAGCTGCTGACAAGAGGCATGAGTCTGCGCGGAAATTAGTTGTTCCCGTTCGGCTCCCGCCTGCATTTGTGCAGTCGGTTCCTCCTCGGCCACATATGCATCATCCCAAGCGGTTGGCACCGGCTGATTGCAACCGACAGCGCGACTGACTACATAAATCCACAAGACAGCAACTGATGACAGTGGGATGCAAGGGGGGGCGATAAAACGGTTACCGTGCGTAGCCAGTCTTCGCTTGAACTGCTGTGGTGACAAAATCGTCAGGATGGCAGAGATGGAACAAAATGGGGATTGATTAGCGTGTAGTGAGCTTGGGGAAAGGGCTCAGACAAGTTGGAAGGCTTAGATTATGATCAACAAAAAGTGCGAAGCCTGAAAGACATAAAAGGGTAAGGTTGATGACAGGAAGAGGAGAAATAGGTGAATGAAGGGTAGGAAATTTTTAATCAACCACTGGAGAGGATTATGTTAAACGCTCTATTTTTCGCCTGAGTGAAATGTAGGTTGAAATGATAGGACCCATAACTGCACATGTACACATCAAAGGACAATGAAATAAACCTGTCCATGTGCATTTCATCAGTTCCTTGTTACTTTAGGGGAAAAAAGGCTTTCAACGGACAACAATATTCCACCTGGCAATATGACTGTTATGTACATTAAATTATAACACTTGTACACATCTACACAGCAGATTCAGGGCTGGATGAACAAATGTACAATAAACATGGTTACATTTACCACAATGTAACACACAATATGAGCAGAGAGCAAGGGAAAGTTTGGCTGCAGATGAGTGCGTGGGTTGTTGAAAATTTTGTTTTTTATGACAGCCATGTGCAAGTACATGTATCAGCACTTCCACTGTTATGTACCCCTACATTACTTACACACCTATTGGTATATCCTATCAAAATTTTAATTTTCTGCAAAAATGTGTAACTCAAGAACATTGGTTGTGACATCGATTTCAAAGTTAATTTCTTGGGTTAATCAAAGCATGCAAAGGCATGCTACTTTTTGAGTTTAGAAAAACATTCCTGACATCAGTTTTTCTCAATATAGAGGCTTTGCGTGGTAGCCATCTTGCAAGGCAGTTCTTTTGTTCCACAGGGAAATCTCCTTTGTGCATGCCCTGGGGAACAGCACTGACCTGCAAAACTGATAAGACACAGTAAGAGCCTAACATATAAAGATACATGTACCAATGATTTGCATGGCCAGGCCAAACAGTGCAATCCTGCAATTTTCCTTTTAAACATTAACGGCAATCTCAGAGCAACTGATACGTGACTGACAAAAGGGCCATCGTTTCCCCACATCTGACCCTTCCAGTCATGGCCGGGTGATGACTTGCCTGCCAGTGTTCTTTGTTCAGCGTTTCATCTGCTCATGATGAAGGAGCATGTCCAAATTACATTACACTTGAATTAACTGTCTCCTCCTCTATCCTTTCTTTTCTTTCCTTTTTTTCTCTTTCCTGTTGGCTGCGACAACCTCCAAGCAATTTCCCTGTCATTACTGAGCACTCCGGAGGAACGAAAGACAATTTTGCTCCAGTCGCAGACAAACACGTTGTTGGGGCAGTGTGTACAACAACAGCACACCTGTGACGGAGGCGGGGAGGGGGGTGTGTGAGATCAGAACTGTTTGACGTGGGAAAAAGATAGGCCACTGACGACAGCAGAGACAAACAGTGGCCAAGAAATGCAAAAAACACAAGAGGACAAGGAAAACAAGCTTCAATTATTCAAGTACCATTTCTCAAAAACAAGCTTCAATTATTCAAGTACCGTTGCTTGAGCGTGTGCAAGAATACAACAAGAGTCTTATTCCTTCATCAAGGCTACAGCCCTCAGCTGGCATACACTGTTTCTGAGCTAAGCCATGCCATTGGGATTGGCAGCTGATCCCAAAATAAGAGGTGAACGACTCGATCTCAACACGGACTAACACTTGTGCCCTGTCTCATGATTTGAATGATGGCAGCCCTTTCCATCGCATCAACTTCAAAACAAGTTGAAAATGTTTGATTTTCCTTAATACATTCTCACTAGGAATTTTAAGGTTTGATTTCTTATGAGTCTGTTCAAAGAAGAGTCGGGGGGGGGGGAATATGCAGATGCATTTTACTCTCCGCTGATCTCTCAGAATTGCAATTAATGTAAAGATTACACCGTGCATGTCATGCCAGCAGACACAATGTCTCAAGACCTTTGGACTTTATGGAATGTTTGTTTAAGGGGTTTGAGGTATTTATTTTCTCGGCGGGGGAAAACATAGGGATGCAAGGTTCCTTTCCATGAACGCATGAGTGTTTTTCTTCAGTTACAAGGCAGTCTGAAGAGGAAAGGAGAAAGAAAGGGGAAGGGGAGGTTTGGGCTGGAGGGGTGGGGGAATAGAGAGAAGAGGACATATAGGATGGCAGTGAAGATTAGAATGACTGTTGTGGCACTGAAGCAGAAGATGATGGCAACAGTTTGACAGATCACGATGGTGATGCTGATTGTTTTGTCGATGGCAGTGATGATGTGACGCTGCTGCTAAGAATGTTGATGGGTCATTTCACAGAAAGTGCGCTGCCTCTCAAATAATGTGACAGAGCAGCTCAGCAGGTTGAGGAAACATACGAACCATCTGGCAAGAAGATGAACACATGTGTTATGGAGTGCGAGAACAGTGTGATAGACACTTTAGTGTGGCTGAACTTGCCAGATACGCAATGGTCCTGTTGACAATGAAATACATGTGCATGTAAGAACTGGGCCGAGGATGAAGATGAGGAGGCCGAGGGTAACAGTGGTGATGACAATGACAGAGACACTGATGGCCACGACAAACAGGGGCTGATGATAATGAAGATGATGGCCCAGACACTCTTGTACATGTAGCTCCAAGGTTGACCAATGAACAAACTGATGATAACGACATAACGAGACACTCAAAAAGACAGCCATGGCAATGACCAACAATGACAATGGAGATGACAATATGGACTACGACAGCAGTGACTGTGACAATAACAACTGACAACATTGACAACATTCCTTTTTTGGGTCAAAGGTCATATATGCCCTCTCCCGAGTTAATCTCCTTGCAGAGCTCCATGCACATGTTCAGCTATTAAAGCTATTCCTTTCCAAAACTACCATCCAAGCCAATGATGTACATGTATACACCAGTGCATGTTCTCTCACACCCAGCCAAGAATTAATAAAACAAAAGCAAAAGAGAGCGAGACAGAAAATATGGGAGCAATTTTGCAAAAAGACAGATTACAAGGCTGGGAGATGCTAGATCCTCAAATGCAGACAGCATCTTGGGAATGTCCCTCCCTCGTGCCTCCAAGGGGCAAACCGTGATTTTTTTTTTTTATTACGCCTCCCAAAGGGTGGGATGATTATCCCTCAATAGGCAACTCCACCTGCAACTTGTCAAAGCAATTAAGCACTGTCCATAACTCACGCCGTTATTATTACATGCCACGGCTTACACCCTCCAAAATTCTTACAATCCCTAAGAATTAATTTCCCAAGGGAAGGGGGGAGGGTACGGAAGGAGGGGGAGGAATAGCATTTCGTGTATGTCATGGACTAAAGGTTGATGTGTGACATACAATGCCGTAATAAGCACACAATACAATACAATGCACAATTTCCGCTCCGTTGTGTGGATGCGTGCAATCCTAGTAGGGACTGGTCTGCCCAACATCTCACCCTGAAAATTAAATTCCCTTTGAATCGATAATATCCTAATTAAAGGAGGATGTAGGCCCGGAGAGCCACCATTAATAACTTGACATTGTTGATCAATCAAGAACGTGGATTTCCTTTGGCTTCCATCGTGCACCGTACGGCAAGACTCACATCAGACAGTATTTTTCAGGGTGATGCTGTCGTCTCTTTCGAATTATTAATCTCGCTTTCTTTTTCCATTGAACCCACAGCACTAGGATTCTTTCAGACCACAAATGGTTTTCAACATTGGTGCTAAAGCATACATCCGCCAGCCAAAAACCACAAATGGATTCCTAAAGAGTCCTTTGTACAGTATTTGTAAGATCATTCTTACAGTGAACGCACCTTTTACGACACCCTGTGGCCCCACCATGGGGCATTTTTCAACATCAGGCAACATGTACAAGTATGTGTAGATCTGTCAGGACCAAGTTGAACATGGTCACCCAAATAGAAAACAAACGGGAACTCTGACAGGTTTCACCCATCATCTACCCTTGTGCATATTCATCGCCGGCGCGTGTGCCCTGGCTAGTCCTGTATTGCGGGGTACATTGTCTACGGTTGGGAAATTTATGATGGAGTTGTGGGGACAAAAAATTGTCTCCAGACTCCTCGCAAAAAACAAAACAAAACTATCAGTCAGCATGTGTGTAGCCATCACAACGAAGGTACCAGTACATAAAACATGTGTACATGTGCTCTATCTGCAAAACTGTTCCTGAAAAAAATTGCCAGTTTTTCGTGACCCCTGGAATTAACTGATCAAAACAGTTTCAGGAAGTTTAAGGTAAAACAATGTACCGGTACCACATGCTAAGGGTGCAGACCACTACTTCAAGTGAGAATTTCTGGCCAGCTCATTAGCATTAAAAGTGCCCCCGCACCATCTTTTGAAAAAGGAGATTGTTTGGCCCCCAAAATGGTGAGATTGTGTAAATTGTTGCCAAGATCAACTCCCTGGGTCTTTGAGATTTCATATGAGAGCAGAATGGCTAAAAACTACGGTTTAAAAGTGGTCGTCAGTGCCCAAGAAAGTTGAGGGTTGCCACTTGAAAAATGGCTGCAATCAGACTTTGGAAAAATAACTTATTCGGGGGGGGGGGTGATTTTGTTTTGTGGGAATAATTAAAAATGTAATTGGTTAATCCACAAAAAATTGAAAAGAAATTGAAAGATTAGGGACTGGACAATAATTTCATTTGTGTTTCTAAAATTTCAAGGATGTTGGACTGCATGCTATTGGGCCCTGAACGGTGCTGATTTTACACTGTTTTTAATGGGGCTTGAATTAGTGGACTGTACCCTCTAAGCTCTGAAAGTCTTCTCCCAGCTCCAAAATGTCAAGGCTATTCAACCGACAGCACCCGAGCCCCAAGTCCCCCAGCAACGATACAGTAGGCCTGCCCACTCTCCAAAATTAATTGTCAGATATGATATTTTCCCCCCTCACAATAAATGTGCCCTCCGGAGAGAAGTAATTACAGTCTGACGGAGATGAATAACATCCCCAACAACGACTGCAGCCATGCACTTGGGCCGGCTCTGAATGGCTGAAGCATTCGGTCAATCGGTCATCACGGCCGCGTGATGGATTGGGACATTGTTCTCTCGGGCAGAATGCCCATGCCTAAAGCTTAGGATTCTCCTCGTCTTCATAAATGAACAAATTCCCAAGGGAACAATTAATAATGATCATTAAGGGGTCCTTAACAAAAAAAAAGAAAAAAAAAGACACTCATAATAAACTGAATAGGATCAAGTGTTCGTTTGGCTGTGCAGTCCATCATCCTTCTATTTTGCTATGCCCCAGAGTATCGGCAGTTGCCAAGCAAGGTTGGAGTGTAAATATTTCTTAGATAATGTATTGATTCTAAATTTCATGATTGATTTCTAAATTTCAAATCATGTGTGGGGAGGATAACAGGGCATAAATGTACATGTATACCGGTATATATGCTCGTTTTGTGTCAATCCAGCCACTTTATCATAGACTTTTTTTCTGTAATTTTTTCTAAAAATGGGACTCTGGCCATTTGAAAATCTTGTTTCCTCAAGAAACTTGCAACAGCCACAGACCTTGGTTCAAAGAAGTGGATTTCTTGTTTCTAAGTCTCAATTAGACTGTGTATGTACATGCACTAGAGTTATAATTCTCCAACAGTGATTTAAAATAAATGAGAAACCATTCATTTCCCCCCCCCCAAAAAAAACTAGAGGTCATGTCGCACCTGCCACCCAATCTGACCACAGATTCAGTGGCTGATTGTAACTGCAGTCTGGAGTATTACCCTAGGTGCACAGGCTTAACATCACAAACCTTGTGCAATCTGACCAATCACAAGGTCTTATAT
>NW_019091532.1:17627-49522 GCF_001949145.1 Acanthaster planci | reverse complement strand
AAGATGGGCTGGACTCTTCTAAACTGGGCAGAGCTTATCTGGGTCTGGCTGCAATTACTAGGGATGGTACAGATTAGACCACACTGAACCAAGGCCACAAGAGCCTAAACCAAGTATCGTTCAAAACAGAGCATCAGCTTGGCAGGAACATCCAGGTGTTACATTTGATCCCCGAGATCACAGGAATCTCAAAGTGCGAACATGTTTCAATTCTAACAAGTGTTCATTCAAGTACATGTACATGTACCTGGACGAGCATAACTTATCAATTTCTGTACATTATATACCGTCAACTGACAATTTCTCCACCGTTCCTTTTTTCCCCTTCATCAGATTCAGATTGATTTCTACTGCTGTAAGTCAAGGGGGCGAACAAAAAGTAAAGTGTGTAAATATGGCCTTGAAATTGCTACTCGTCATCTTCTTTTCTCTCTCTCTCAGTCTCAACATCAAGTGCATGTATCGGTCTACTTCCTGCTCTCCCAATCATCAGGTAGTGAGATGCACTTAGCAGCCGCCCCTAACAGCCCCTAACATCTCGGTACAAACAAGGCATTGGCACATCACTCACCATGAATCTCCCGGGAGCGTGGGAAGGCAAATAACGCATTTTCACCTTTTTTTTCCCCGCCTCCCGTCATTTCTTGCAGTGAGCACGGTACCTGGTACTGAAATAAAAAAGGCTCCAGGGTCTTCTCTAGACCGGTCGCAGAGATAAAGGAGGTCCTTTATTGTTTTCCTCTACGGCCAAACAAAAAGATAGTTGTGTTTCTCCTTTCACTGAGAAGAAACAAGAAGAATGAAGACTGCCCAGACAACTCTGGACAAACATACAAGAGGAATCCACCTTTTTCAAGCTGAGCAAATACAAATATACATGAAACGATGTACACAAATTAGGTTCTTGTGTGGACACCATACGTTTTCATTTTTATCAAAAATGTTCTGATCAAAAAAGATACAGGTTCTGCATGGTTTTCTGGGCTGGTTCAGGTGAACCAGAAACACAATCATGTTTTGGGTTTGGCCAAAGTCATCTTAATGCTACACAATCCTCTGTCCAATATTATTTTAAGCAAGCTTTCATGGCACTGGCCATGACTTTAATAGCATTATTCATAGTGGGCATCAAAAAAATTACGGAGGGTAAGTATGGGAACGGGCTTGTTTACAGTACGTACATGTATCCATATACGTCCTCCTGCACCGTCATTGTGGGGACATACACTTGACATTTCACCTATTTTGTGGGGACCCAAAATGTTGTGGGGACTCAGAAATGTCCCAACAACTCGGTTCAAATTTCCCTAACAAAAGAACTTGTCCCCTGAACGTGGTGAATGCCTACCCATGTGTACAACCTTTTATAAAACATTTTCTGAATATGAATGAATGGATGAATATCAGTGGTTTATTCAAACTCATACTTAACGCAGACAGAAGGCCATTACGTCTTAACAACCCCATCTATATGCATCCCTAATCATCCATGATCCCACACTTCATTGTGCAGTTTGCTGATGGGTTTACATGTCAGACTTCACAAGCGTAAAGCCATTTAGTTCAAGGAAGGCACAATGTCTCAATTTTGTTTTGATACAAAACAAGAGAAGACTGTGGTTGTGGACAACCACGGGGCTGCTTTGGTTTCAGAGGGTTTTCAAAAGAGTCATTAAATAAAATTTTTACATAATGGTCCAAAATGGAAATAAAACATTGGAAAGTTAACAATCCATGTCATTTCGAAACATGTCACATGACTTATCATGACTTAATTGTCACTAATGATGTCATCATCACATCAGGTCAATTTGGGTGTAACCCCTTCATTTTAAAGCTACACAGAAAGTTTCAGCCCAATCGGACATGTACTTCACGAGATATAGCGCTTTAAAAGAGTGCCCCTTTAATATCACGTGACTTGTCTCTTGATGGCATCATAATCACATAAGGTCAATTTGGGTCTAAAACCCTTCTTCTTCGAGTTATACACAAAGTTTCAACCCAATGGGACATGTACTTCAGCAGATATAATGCTTTAAAGAGTGCTCCTTTAATATCACATGACTAGTCACCCGAGGACGTCACAATCACATGAGGTCAATCTGGTCCTTAAACCCTTCCCCTTCGAGCTATACACAAAGTTTCAACCAAATCGGAAATGTACTTCACAAGATATAGTACTTTGAAGAGTGCCCTTTAATGTCACCTGACTTGGCAGCGGATGACATCATAATGAAAACTTGTATAGGAACGTTTTCTAGCTTGTGGCCTTAGTGTGTGCCCCTAACACCAACTCAGTCAGATCGATATCAGTGCAAAACAGTCTTCCTGTTGAAAAACATGTAAAAAACCTAAACATCTGGGACAAATGAAATACTAAAAATTTAAAAATAAAACTCGTGATGACATCATTATGACAACTACATGAATGTTGTTGGACTATCCTTAAGTAATTGTCAGAAAGTTTGCTATGTAAGAAGTCAATCAGATTTAAAAAGAAAATACCAAATTCAAGTACGACGATAATTTAGATGAAAGATGTATAAAACCAATGGGAGAAAATCAAATATTCAAAATTCAAAAATAAATCAAGTGACGTCATCATGATGAATTTCGTCTAGAACCTACATGTACCTGACATGAATATCTGAAGGTCTATCAAGTTTGAAATCAATCAGATAAATAAAACTATCAAAGTCCCCTGTCACAAAGAATGGTCTGAAAAAGGAAAAAAAGAAAAAAAAAAACTTTAACGAAAGCAATAGCTACTTCGGCAGTACACCAAAGCAGCTAAAAAGTGCCCCTGGTTCCTTCTGTGATGATGTTAAATGGAGAGATGTTCGCGAATGTGGGATGCTTCCTGTACCAAAAAGTGCACTGGGAGTTGAGAGGTACAGTGTAACAGCTTTTTCAGTTACGCAGTACTGCCAACTTTTCTTTATTCCTTTTTTTCCCCATCCAACTCAGGCCTCCACAGACTACAGTTCCACCTCCTTGAATTACGGTACTGTCCCAATTAGATCTTTAGCGGGTGTGTAGTTTCCCACGAATGCTCCTAGTTGTGGTCAAACAATGAGGATTCGACTGGGAAAGTAGGGCAGGGGAACTGGGGAGAGCTGACCCACTTTACACCTCCGATTAGCGGCCAGCCAATGTCGCGCTGACCTGCTCATTCTCTGTTAAATTGTTTTCACACCCCCTCTCCCCGAAGTCTGGTGTGGTGCAGTGTGTCTGGCCGAGTGCCATCCTTCCTGTCACCAGAACGCAGGAGAAAAATGCAGGTGATGTTATGCTGTGAGGGGACTGCGATTGTTTGTCGCGCTGATCCGAGGAAAAGAAAAAAACAACCTCGATTTTTTTTTTATGGTCTCAAGGGTTTTTAATAAATTGTTTTTACATGACCATGAACTGACAATTTTATGACTAAAATAAAAAAAACGACCCACTGAACAAATAAGAAATCACTCACTGCGGTCTAAAATCTGAGTGGGGAGTGCTGCTTTTATAATTCCACTGAAGAGAAGGGACTGTGTTTCTTATTGTTCCTAGCGGTCATTTTTTTTATTTTAGTCATAAAATTATCAGTTCAAGGTTGTGTAAAAAACACTCTCCAGCAGACATGGCACTTACATAAAATATCGCCTGAGGACAGCCCCCCCAAAAAAACTTTGTTCCTTTTGTATTCCATCTTCTACAGTAAACACGCACATAAATAAACACGTATACAAGTGCGTTAATCAAGGACATGCATATCAAACATTCTTTTAAAATGAGGACAGGTGATCCGACCAAGGATGTCCTCATTTAGAAAACGTGTCCAAACAAATAGCTGTGGCAAAAAAAAGCTTCAGTCCAAACAAAAGAGAACAACACAAGTTCCTTAATACATAGGCACGCTGTGTTTTACGTGACTACCTAATGAACTGGTAGTGTGGATGCTTTCCTCTGTTTTGGTGTCGTTTTGGAAAACTCAGTTGAACTAATCGTTTTTGTTGTACTGTGAACACTCTTTCAAGCCTTAGTTTTGACGAGGGTGTCTTGACTGCTCCTTGTCCCTTTGCTACAACGTCTGTTTAGCTGCCTTCCTGAAAGGGGGTAACCTTGCGTGGACTTGGCTTAGTTCAAACAAGGTTCACACAACTTGTATCATGTGGACTGCAGGGTTTATACCAGGCATGTAAGGTAGGTACGGTACATGTGTGATCTCCATCCCCATCTCCCGCCCCCCCCCAAAAAAAACAATAATGCACACAAAAAACCAAAAAAAAAAGAGGCAAATAACTTCTGCAAAGTCGGCTCATCGCATTGACAAACAAAAACGCAATGCCATCACAGTATCAGGTGAACATGCAGCCGCTGCCCTGGCGGCGCATTGTTAGGAGTTAACGACTGCAATATACAGCAATTAATTGCGCTGCCTCGGTCTCTACTGCTATCTGAGTGGATATGGGCTCTGGCATCGCGTCGATCTGCCGGAGGATGAGTGGTCACTGGGCATACACACCAGTAACAGCAGGTTTTAATTGCACTTTGTGTCAATAATACCGGTGCAGAAGAATTTTGAGAATAAAGCTGGTGGTGGCTGGGGGATATAATTACTCCCGACAGTCTGTAAACTAGGTCAATGCATATGAAGATGCACTCACAATATGAATTACAGTATGCCACAAGGTAAAATTTACTGGTATCCACGTTGATATATCTATCAAGAGTAACAGGTGAAGCACATGTATCATGTTTATAATCAGCTTTGTTAGAGTTAATATTGCTGGACTGCCAGCAACTGGCTCTAGCAGACAGTTTGCACGCTGATAAGGCAGGTATCATCAGCAATGCCATTATCACAACATGAAAATGTGATTCAGAGTTGTTGATGGATTGTTAGTCTCGGTGCCTGACTTTCTTCGCAGGGAGGTTAACCGCCTTTGTCCTTTGCATGTTCCTGACTCAGTCGACAGAGCTGCATGAAAAGTGGTCAGTTTGCACATGTATAACTACCATTTGGTCTGGCGAATCAGATCTACATACATACATGTAGTTCAATAACCAGTAAATGCTTGTACGACCAACTCTCACAGTTTTAAAAGGTTTCAAAATAAACTACATGTATTATTGTGTTTCGTTTGCAATAAATCATATCTATTTTTTTTATTACCAACTCATGTCTGTATTGCGTCTGTATTTTTTGTTATTTTGCCAAAACTTTTGAACAGCATCTTCGAGTTTTATGAAAAATGTCTGCAGTCTCACCACTGGCAAGGGTGTTGAGAAACGAAATTTGTATGATGTAATACCGGAGAAAACATTGAAACTGGTATCCATGGCACGAATGGTTCCCCTACAGATGTACATGTACATGAACATGGAGCTTGAGAGTCTGTGCTCCTTTCTTCATGATTTACAATAATGCCAAAATCGTGTGTCATTGGTGGATGTACCAGAAATTCTGACAAAGAACCGGGATTGAAATTCTTGGAGTTTCTGAAGAATGAGAGCATTCTTCAAGTTTATGCTGTCTCCTACGGCTACACGTGCTATGCTTCCCTACATAGCTCATGCACTGTATTTCCTCTCCATGGTAATACATCACAGAAATCAATATTCATTAGATGCTAATGAGTCGTCATGACATGTCAATTTTTACAATACTGGACTGGACTTGCAGGAAAAATGGGTACGAAAACTGTGTTTTATGAACACAAAAACATGTATTGAAAGGGAGATATTGATATGCGCCACTTTTATTAGACTGGCTCTTCTCAATAGGATTCAGTATTAGAAAGTTAACATCATTGGAGTTGGTATTTAAACTTACCGGTACCACTATAATGATATCTTCCCACCAGGGCCCAAATTCATGGTGCTGCTAAGCACATGATTTTATGCTAACAGGTGTTCTGTGTATTTTATGGAGACCATAAGCAGTAAGCACTGCAAAAGGCATGCTTACCTTGGAGGAAATTTTTTTGCTTAAAATAGTAGCAAAACAACAGAAATCTCTATGCCACACAACTGTAAGCACAACAACGTCAAGCAATAATGTAATAGTGCTTACTATTCTGCTAAAATTTTTGGCTAAGCATGTACACGTAATAAGCACAACTCTTCTACTAACTGTTAGACAGCTCAGTGAAATTGCACTCAGCTGTGACTGGCAAGGAATGACGAGTATGACAAGTAACACACATGGCATGATACCGAAGCAACAAACAACATGGACAGCAGAACTGAATTCTTTCCAAGAGCTTGTGCCACTGGGCAAACAGGTCATGGTTGTCAAAAAACCAAAGAGGAAAAACATTACAATCAAATCAAAAATGCAAATTTCTCCCCCGCGGATGAGGAAACAATCTGTCTTGAACAAGAGCACCCCCTCATCAGTTGGAAAGAGGCATGTTGGTGGGGACTGCTAGTATTCCACTGATATTGTGTCCACAGGCCTGCTTTCCGCCGCATTGTGGTTTATAAACAGAGGCACAAGAAAACGAATCAGGAAAAGTTTACACACACATTTGCCGATAATGTGCATTAAATAAGCGCACAGTACCAGTCCATGTATGTATGTACGCATTCGTGAACCAGTGAAGTGCAGTTCCCACCAAAGGGTGCCACCGTTGTTGGGAAAGTTGCATTCTCTCCTGCATCCTTCTCGGGGCGGATGTTTATGCCGGACACATTTGTAACGTCTGGTTACATGTATGTAATTAAATGTACAATCACAAACACCTCAGACAGTCTCTCTATTCAACAACGTGCAAACTTGACTGTGTATTAACGTTTGATAATGTCCGCTGAGAAGCAATAATATCCACTGCATAAATCATGCCCTGGCACCTGGATACAAGACAGTTTAATCAATTCTGATTGGTCAAGAGTCTGTGTGCATGTGGCTTGCACAAGGAATATTCCATAAAAGGAACAGGGTTGTGTTCGAGGAAAAGAAATTAAAATTCTAGAACAAAATCAATGGAAATCCATCATATATTGACTTCTTTTGACTCTCTGACTAAAAAGGTACAAATGAATGGGAATAAATGTACTCATACCTGCACTGTATATACGGTACAGGTGCATACACGTGCTTGGCTCAAGAGACTGAATGTTGATAATAAGTCGCATCCATTCTCCTGAGCCGGTCTTAAATATTGTACGTGTTTAAGACTGGCCAAGGTCATATTTATTGCCTTATTAAAACCTTATGGTAAAACCACACAGGAGGACATCACCCAAAGTGTACCTCAACTCAAGCTGGTAAATGCACATATGTAACTGTGGAATTATTTTAAGTTCCACAGTGATGTGTGATTGTCACACTTCAAGCTTGAATTCTGCAAGCACACCTACGGTGCATGTATCAGCACTAGTGCCAGCAGGTAACCACAGCTCCAGAAAGGTTTAGCTTCCGACGTCGGAGCCGGGAAAACAGTCAATACACGACCGACTACGAACCGACTTCTGCAGATGTCTATTAAAGTCTCCAGACATTCTTTCCTTTCGTTCATCCCTGCCGCCAGTCCCTCCAGCCCCCCCGAAATCCATCAGCAAAAAACTGATTTGACAGAAATGAACCGCAATAGCATGATAATTCTGTCTGCTGTCCCACAACTTTCTCCTCTCCTCCAGGTCATGACTATGCATGGCTTTCCTGTGGGAGTTCCCACATGTAGATCCACTCTCCCCCCCTCCCCAAACAGATCCGAATCTAGAGGACAAGCAGATCCAGGGCTTTCTGTTTCAAAAAGGTTAATCTGGTTTTACAACACTAAATGGACACGAGGGACTCTTAATCACTAACTCATGATGACCATCGTAACTGCATGAAAATACGCTCATCCCTACCGATACTTCAAAAAAATGCACCAAAACCAGATGTTCTTGATATCTACCGGTAAGCTATTAAAAAAAAAAATCCTAAAAATGTAATCATCTGCATAGATACAAAACTAAAATACACATACACAGTAAATGCATTTTAAAACCATTAAAAATACATGTACATGTATAGGCACATTGATTAAAGCATGCTGACCTTAATACGCGTGAAAATGTACATCTGTAACAACAGTGTGTAACGTATAATTGCATCAGTTGAAATTTAAGAAACTAAATACACGTATCGTACACTACATATGCAAACGTTAAGTCAATACGTTCTTTCTGATATCCACAAAGGTCAGACATACACGTATAACTGAAATGCCAATTGTGTGATAAAATCTGTTAACAGATGGTTCATTTTTATTTGGTAGTACGGTATCTGGATGGGGACTTGGCAATGGATTGTTACGGCAGAAAACATCAAAAAACATGTCTTATTGAGGAATATCTTTTTTAACTGTACCGGTACATTAACCTCTGTCTTGTCGTGTACATTTTAGTAGACCTGTGTGTGTGATATCCTATGTATGCCCGGTCACAGGGACGTTCAAAAATTTTTATCCCAAATGTACAGCCCACATACTGTACATGCACATGTATATGTACATTTACTGTGCGTACCTTGAACAATTTCTGTGAAACACCATTAATGGAGGCTGTACTAAGTCCACTGGTATAAATGTACCCATATGTTAAATGCATTTCTTGATGTAGAATATCATGTGTGTTCCTTGCACTCATTTTAATTTGGAACTGCTTGACCGAGGAGAGTCAGAGACCTGTGAAGGATTTCTTACCTAGAGGTCATTCACCAACCATTTGAAGGGAGTTTTAAACCAGACCGCGATTATGCATTCGGCATCAGAAAGCATTCGCAAAATTAATTGATAGAGCTTACAGGACAGCACTAACCATGCGCGCCGGCGTATTACAAATGACAAGTGTGCACGCATTACTTACGTGCTTCCCCAGCATGGCTAACACTTTGGGCTGAAATTTCAACACACGTACATGTACCCAGCACCACACTACATGTACATGTATGTGTACATGTCCCTAAAGGAACACGAACTATATGCAAAAGTCTAAATCAATATATATGAGCAAAAACAAATAATGTGAAAACTGCCAGATGTGCATGTACATGTACCATATCGGCATGTACATGTATATGAACATACATGTACATGTACACCTGTACAGGTACATGTATGTACTGTACATGTACAGTACTACAATAGATGACGAAGTGGACATTTACTGGTATGTACTAGATCATGTATATTCATGTTTAAAAAAAGGCACTGGAGTTCAAACTATATTAATTACATACACATAAGCACATTTGTATTCGCGGAATACTCGCACACGGTAAATCGGTCAATATGTCAGTAGAGTACATCAAGCCTGCTGAGGTCTTGTCAAAAAATAGAAATAAAGCAGAGCACCAACACTTGACAAAGATGCACTTGTACAAGTAAGTACTACAAGTAACCATGACTAGACCGACATGGCAACTTTAAGCAAGATGCGGAAGTGAACCGGTGTGTGTACATGTATACATGTACATGTATTTTCTCTGAGCAAATTTTGTAGGGACACATGTATACATGTAGCTCTGGTATTTGTGTAAGATTTTTATGTACACATCTACGTGGTATCCATACATGTACTCTGTATCAATAAGTAAAAAAATAATCTATTAAGTTTACCTGTTCTTACAGGTCAATATTTTGATTTAATGAGGGTACATATGTACATAACTACAGGTAGCAGATGGGTCATTCTATAAATCTGGGGTCCAAAGTGTGAAATTTTTTTCCGTCCCTGTGACCTCTGACTTGTAATACCATCTGACATGTTTGACAAGAGACGTATCACTAAAATCGATTTCAAACTGTTTTTATTTGTTGGGGAGGTAATTTGCAGTACTCAGTCAGTCTTGGAAATGAAACAATGAGTTCTAAACATTAAAAATTCCTACGCCAGATGTAACAGGGACGAGAAAATTGGACCCCCGGTTAATAGAATGACCCAGAAGAGCGTGTCCTTTAACGGTAGTTATTGTGAACATATCCAAAATACACAAATACACCCCCACTTTCATGTACATGTATTGTGTACTGTACGTTCACTCCACGCTTTGCACTGTAGTTGAATTATTAACTTCCTCAGACTAAACCAGCCCATCTTTAATACGTGTTTACCCTGAAGGACTAATTGCTTTCTTAAGGATAAGTCATCTCCACCATGGTTTAGTCTGTGCAAAATCATCCCCACAATTCAAAATGACACGTTCATTGATGTTATCACTGTTTTTTCCTGCCTCCTTTTTGGCATTCTGTCTTCTTCGTTCCTTCTCTTTTTACTTTCCTGCGGATAGTCTCAGACGCTGTTGCTTCTGTAAACAAGTGCTTGATGGACGAGTGCCGGCATCCTCACCTGTTTCTTCGTCCATCCCCCCTCCCTTCAATTCTATTTTGCAGTCTAAATATTGTTGTTGCGCGAGTTGTCAGGAGTAAGATCGGAACGATAAGTCAACACATGCGGGGGGGGGGCACAAGAATACGTACTGGTAGGTGTTGGACAGAGGTCACTATCAAACTCAGGACTTGAGACTCCATTTTAGTTCTTGGACGTACGTCAACAGTACTTTTCCATTGAACAGGAAGAGAGAGAACAGACCACGAGGTGCAGGTACTAGGGTATGTAGATCTGAATGTGACTACAAGGCGATGATGGGGCACACTGGATATTAATGAATTTGAAATGAGCCAGACTACTGGAAGGACAGTGAAGTGTCATTATGGGGGGGGGGTGAATTCTAACAACTCATGTTTTCCATCAAATGCAGAAGCGGTTCATTCGAAGTGCGCCAAAGTAAGTACAGGGGGTAGGAAAAGAAGTTTCCCAGACCTGTCAGTCTTCCTGTTAAAATGACATGATTATGTCAACACAGGCAACTGTGACCTCTCCAAAAATGACCATTCTGTACTGTTCCAAATTTGGAACAATATGACTTTATCCTCGAAAAACTACTCTTTTCCAATTTTCCGCAATAAATACATGTACTTCAGTTTGAAATGACAAATTTGGTGACAAATTTAACAAGATCCCAACAGATATTGATGTATGCAGGGCAGACTGGGGTGAGTCATTACAAAGCATTGCTAAATATTTGGGGAAAATTAGCAAGCTGCCAAAAACTATCCAACCAAAAGATGGGTAATGACTGAATGTGGCCACTGTTTCTTGTTTCTCTTATCACAGATGAAAGTACTTCCCAGGCAATTTTCTGCAGTGCAAGAGAACTGACTGACCATCTCTGTGTCTGTCCATACTGGTATTTAGATGTCCGTGTGAAATACCGTAATTCAAAATTTATCCCAAAGGAGATCGTTTACTAGAAGTCGACTCACTGGTACTTGTACATTCTGGTATCTTAAACCTAGAAGGGCTCGGTGGATTAGGGAATCACCATTTAGTGTTCAAACAAATTAAAACTGCTGGTAAAATATTGTCAATATGACTAGTATGGGTAAATGTACATTGACACATGTACAAATACTGGTAGCGACCACCAGAATTAGAAGCCATTTTTACTGCCGTGGCACAACGCTCTCAGACAGGTGGTACGCGCACGTTACATGCCTCTTCGACCAACAGGGTGTCGTGATTCACCAAATGCACGCGCGCGTCAAGCTGAAGAATGTGCCTGTGAGTGTGGTGACACCGCAGTTATGATGTCTAATCGGATTAGTCTATACTGTATGCAGCTAATGCAAGATGTCAGTAATTTTTAAAACTAGTGCAGTACTGTATGCCATTAAGGATATACATTTGCACGTGTTCATCATAAAGAACGCAAGAGGCAAATAAGTGGAAGACTGGTTCATCTTTGTAACTCTTCTGACAACTGAACCTCTGGCGTGTCACAAGTCACTAATACTGAAATGATACGTGCAGATGGAGCAAGCACAGACTTGTGACTGCAAAGACAAGACGCACAAGAAATTCTAAGCATGCCTGCCTCTCATCTACACGAACATGAGCCCACACGCAGGGGTAGCAGGCAGCTTGCAGTGTGCAGATACAAGGCTGGGGAATGGAATGTTTACCCAGCAATCTGGGAGCAAATCTTGTGATTAGGTGCAATTACTATATTGGCTGATGATGAGGGCAGTGGGGGAGAATCTGCATGAAGAGTACATCTCCCTAGCAACAGACGACGGAACAGTTGGAGAAACTTCAAGCGAGTCACGTTTTCAATGTGGCACTTTGAGGCAGAAGGTGAACACGTACACCACAGAGTTTTCTTTTTTTTTTCCTCTATAAAGAAGTTTTGTCATCAATCTCGCTGGAGGAACTGTACAAATTGACCGAGCAATGTAACCTGCAGTTAACATATATTTGAACACCTTTTTCAAGCATTAAGTATTTTCTTCAGAAGAAAATACATGTATATGTACATGCTGGTATACAGCGTGTTCACATTACTGACATCACCTTTCACACGATGTTTGGCATTTTTCTGTTCAACAGAAACAGACATTGAATTTTTATGATTCCAGTGACAAACCCAGTAGGTTACTGAAAAATGCCTTGAGTACTGTATTAAACAAAATCGGACAGTTCAACCAACAGTTTGGGCATCCATGGAGCTCTGTTCCAAAATATATCTCTCTAAAAAAAGAAATAATCAAATCCTGCACAAGGACAGGTAACAATTAAAACAAGCTTAATTAAATTTCAAATTAAATTCATGAGAGTCAGAATAAATCAAAACTACACTGTGTTATAATCCACTTTTTTATTCAGGCTCCCAGTATCTCTCATAAATTTTAATAAAAATCTTCCAGAATCCTCCAAAATCCTGTTTGTACTGTTGAGGGACATCAACCCTGGAGCCCATTTCATAGAGCTGCTTAAGCACAAAATTTGCTTAAGTGTGAAAAAAGCTTGCTTGATAAATCAGGAAGCCAGCCAAAACTCCATGTGATGTATATTGTTTTGGGACTGTATTTACCTGTCTTTTGGTTAGCATGACAATCAGATAGAGTTTGAGCTGGTGACCTTTGTTTTTTAAGCAAGGTTTTTTCATGCTTAAGCAACTTTTGCGCTTAAGCAGCTCTATGAAATTGGCCCCTGTTGAAAGAAATAACTATGGGGTGGAGCTCAACATTCTAAAATTCTAACAGGGACGCTAATCAGGTTCTTGTCCAGAGTCTGAAAGTGAAACCAGAGAAGCCAAAATATCCATACATGTACACAAACAGGTGTATCTTGTTAAAGCCTTAAATTAGCACAACACCTTAAATGAAAAAGCCTAAAATCCTGGCTTTTGCCTAAAAACTGGCATCCTCATTTTAAAAATCTTGGAGTTTGAAAAATCTGTGAGTTTAAGAGCAAAATGATAAGAGTGTTACTCACCACAAGACCAGCCCAGTAAGGGGCATCTCTGGTTTTGACTGAAGGCGTCATCAGCAACATTGTGACTCCAAACACCATGATGGTGAAGCCCAGCAAAAGCTGCAGAGTCACAAGGCACACCGGCAGTGTACAACATTGGAGATCGTACTTGGGCTTGTTGGGCACACTGGAGAGCTTCCGGACGGGCTGGGCAGGGCCAGGCAGCCGCTGCAGGTCCGACTGGATGCTGCCGTGGGCATCAGCTGGGCGGGACAAGGGGTCAGCCCCGCCTTCGGCAAGCAGAGTGGGTGCGGGGGAGGTCTCCAGGGAAGTGTAGCGCAGCTCGGGTGAACTGGAGCTGCGGGAGCTACGGGACATGCGCGCCACGGACAGCGGCGCCGTGGAACGCGAACTGTTGGACCCGTCACAGTCGGGCATGGTGGTCAGCATGCAGGCCTCGGGGGCTTCACCACGCATCGTGCATCAGGCCTTGCGGACTTGAGATGCCACCACATCAAACTCACTGTACACAGACTGGCATTGTCACACCTGTAAAGAAAACCGTCAACCACACAAAACTTAAAATACACGTAGATCACCTTTCATCTTACATCCTATCCCTGAGAAGCCCACCATGCTGTCACAATATTTCCCACTTTCAAAACAAATCTACTCACAGCTTTTCATTAAATCCAGTTTCACATCTGCTCGCTTTTGAAAGCCAGAATACATTTGGTACTCTCACCATACCTCCCTCGCCTGACAAACCTTCAGAAGCAACAGAGGTTTGTTCCCGTAAAACAGGATGGTTATCTGTGCTTTGCCACATTGTACAGACATCAGATTTACTTCAAAACAGCCCTTTATTCTTCCTAAAGACGTCACAAATGACCATGAGCAATGATTTTCCATTTAGGGGCTCTTTCACTGGAAGACATGCTCTGACGACGTTCTTCCCCCTCCTTGATCTGATAAGATAATCAGGAGCCAGCGCTGAGAACTCCATAATCTCTCCAATATAATTTGAAGATCTATTTTTGTTCAAGGCATTCTCCTCAAAATAACAATGATAGTTGTTGCAGGTGATGGATCGCACTTTTAAAATGTTGGCATCCTGTGCTTAGACCAAATGTCCCCTCTAGAGCGGGGATAAATTGAGTGCATGTTGCTTCTTCTCAACACTGTCAGATGATTAGGGTGATGAGTCCTCAGTTCAGGCATTATGCCTTATTAGAATAATCGGAAAAAGTTGGTCACAGGAAGTCGGTGGTTTTGGTCATGAGCAAGAACACACGACATACTGTTAATGCATGTACACTGTGCACTGAATAGAAAGAGACCGACAGTGCATAAGTACCTAATATATTGCAGATTGGTGCGACATTCAGTGAGTACAGTTGAAATAAGTACGAGAAAAATCTAACCTCGAGAACATGACATGTTCAGATACGAGACTCAAGTTAATTTTGAGTGGCACTTAAACACATGCATCCACGCATACACCAGCTGTACACGTGGATGAGCTGTACACTCAGCTCACCATCAACATGACGTCATGGAAATTCCACCTACCGTACGTGCATTGCAATGCTCTGATAAAGGCTGCTTGAGACATTGCATCCAAGATGATTAAACAGTCATTCAACTACATGTACATGTAGAGACAAGATGCTCAAAAGGGTGAACGTGGAAATGCACTGGTACTCACTGGTCCACCTTGGGTGTCATGCATCCATCTGTGAGTATAAAAAAAGAAGTCTCCCACGTCACCGGCAGCCAGCAACTGCTGATTGATTCACGCCTTTTTGGCGGCAAGAAGATATGCACTGGTGAGTCGAATATTCCCCGAACCAACCGCACACATCATACCACAGAGTACATTAGGGTTGTGGGCCAGTTTTCAACCGCTTGTAACCTTCATGTCCTGACAAAACAGGAGGACACTCTCAAACCCGACAATTCATCAAATGACCGTGACAAATGGCAGAGCACTGGGAGTGCACGTATCTGATTTCATCCTCTGTTCACAGATTTCCTGGCTGCATTTTACGGACTTGTCACTGTAACAAAGACTGCAGAGTGAATCTAGGACAGCCAATGCCAGCAGCACCTCCTCAAAGAAGCTGTATTGCATTATGCATAACCATCCGCTGTTCATAGCCACACTACATCTGAAAGAGAATTCTGGACAAGTTGAGTTCAGCGCAGACCAGAGTCAGCACATCTATCTACGTACCCGTAAATGTTCAGATATTGATAGCCTGACAGAACACTTGGTGTTCATGGAAAATCAGGGCCTACAATCATGAGTACCCTACTAATAAAGACAACACCGATATACATGTATCATAACTACGGGGGAAAAAAAAGGAGGGCAAGCAAATGTTTAGGGACCGAGGTGCACATCTTGATGGTCTTATTCATCAGGCTTACACAAACAACTTGTTGGACAAGGCTGAGTGCATTCATGTGTCGCCACGCTCGGCTCTCACCGTGCTGTAACGAGGTTGTCATACATCGGCTGGCAACGGGCACTGGAAGGAGAGCCGAGCATTAGGCCAGGGCACGATTGGGGGGGGGGGAGTACAGCGACGAGGTCAACTGAACAACAATCTGGAACACAAGGGGTGCGGGGGTTGGTGTTGACTTCAAATTTGTTTCTCCGCTGGTTTGCTTCTATGGGGGTGTGACTGTGAAGTGAAACCCTGCTACAAGTGTTCCTGTACGCTGGTGTGGGCATTTCAATCCATTCTGATTTTTGTTAAGAACTTGGGATTCCACTCAGTACCAAAAATCAAGGGCAGATTTTCCTATGAAAAGCAATGGGCAACACCTCAGCAAATAGAACTTGAAGTACATAACTACATGTACATACATGTACATACGGTACATGTACAGAAACTGTGGTACTGGTGAATCAACAAATTCATGCAAAGATATTACAAAGAGTGATGACTTTCCTCAAAATGTGATCATTTTACAACAGAAAATCTGCTCTGAACTGTCAGGAATTGAATCTCAGGGAAACTGAAATCAGATCTTAAAGCAGCAAGTTGATTCCTCGGAGAGGCATTGCAAAGATTCAGATTCCTTGCTCAGAATTGAGTCTGCACACCAACTGCCCATACATGCAACCTTAACAGTGTTGCCAACTGGAGCAAAAACATGACGGATGATGCCATTACTTATGCATCGGTGACACGTCAAAAACAAGCCAAATTTGGAGGCTGTCACAATACGGCTTCGGCCCAGATCCCCTGCAATCAAGGCAGTGCTTGTTTGTGACACTGACAGCTGTCTCGAGCAGATATGAAAATAGCATGCACATATCCACAGTGAGTTGCCGATAACAGCCCAAGATACAGTACATCAGGGCAATATACATGTATATCACTTTGACCACAGAAGCGTGACTGACGCACTTTCACCAGAAACTTCAACCGCAAAACCAAAAGATTGACTCCGAGACTTCCAGACTGATGTGATCTAATGGATTGAATTTAGTCTACATGTCACCCTGTGAGACATGCAAATAACAGCCATCTTCCTATCTGCCCTGAGCTGAAGTGCTCCCCCAATTGGCAAAAGAAAGACAGCTGGTTACAAGCGAGTTCTTGCACATATTCTGCGTGTACGTAAAGACCATACATGCCGGAATAAATTAATTACGCATACTCAGCGTGCCCTGTGTCAAACGCGCATATACTCGCGTGCCTAACGATCGCGCGTCTATGCAGTGAATACCAAAAAAAGCACGCCCTCTTTGGTTCCGCTCGGAGCAGATACTCAATCTGGTCTTTTAAGACATCAATCCTTTGCTAGGAACAAATTCATCTTTCCAACAGGTTCCATGAAAAAATGACACTCCTCCCACAAAAAAAGAAGAAAACTCCACGGGCAAAAATTTAAGTATGGAAGGTTGCCATAAATGTACATGTAGGTGGTAACTGTTTTAGCAAGTACATGTATTGAGCATAAGTCAGCTCCAACTCTTGAATGGAAATGTCCAAAGAAAGTCAGTGCCGGAAATAGACAACATGTCATTGTTTTTTTCAAAGAGTGCATCAACAGGAAGGAGAGGCTACATGAGGGCTAGTTTCCTTTCATTTCGCACGTATACTCAAGTTTGAGTTCTTAGACTTTGGGAAAAAAAAGAAGTAGGAAACCACAGAGCATCTGGAAAATATCTCCAGCAGTGCGTACAATGACGGAGATAGCTGAGGCTGATTCAGTCAGCTGGAAATTAGTCAGTGAGCTGTAAAACCCAATTGGTAAACAAGATGTGAACACACGTTGAGAAGCCAGCATCGGTAAAAAGACTACCACTTGTACAAATTATACACGCACAGGTATAACGTATACATGTGCGTGGGTATCGGCAGTAAAACATGGTTGCAAGTTAATGGTTGTGTAACAGGAAAAATGGCACACTTCAAATAAGAAAGTTAAATCTGCCCCTGCTACACTCGCAAGTGTGTGTAGGGTTAATAGGTTAATAAACAATGCACGTGTACCGGTACATGTACATGTATTTTAAAAATCCTAGTTCAGTTTTAAAGTCCATTCAAACTCGAACATTAATGTACATGAAGAGTCCTTTTCAAAAAAATTTTTTTTCTATTCTCTTTAAAGTTATTATCTAGGCTGCTGGCTGCCAATCAAACAGACAGCAATGTGTGAAATCCCACTGAATCCAACAGAATCCAGCTTAGTCCATCAAAACCTGTCCACTGTTGGATTATGTTGAACAGGGTGAAATTGTTGACAGATACAAGAGCCCATCAGTTGTTGCCCACAGAGCTTTGCTGGCTTGCAGATTTCTGATGCATGTACACGGATATGTACGGTATGCATTTGATGCTACATGTACACAACGCTTTAAATAGTGCCTAAATCAGTCGCAAATGCGACCACAATTTTGCTAATTCGATCAAATTTTCACCATCCAGTCGCCATTTGCGACTTAAGATAGCTTAAAAACTACATGTCCGTGGCTGAACCCTTGGCGAAAACCCTGATTTCGTGGATTTACCTCATTGGCGCTTGTATGCAAGTTGTGTGGTGGACGTGTGCCGGTCCAGGTCATGATTCTTCGGCATGGATGGATGATGTAAACGCAGGGTATTTATAGTATACTACATGTGTGTACGTATGTTCATGAATATTCAGCACATGTGATTACTAAATTTTCCTAAAAGTGCTGGTGCCTAGATTTTTCCCATTAGGAGCCAATGGCTACCAAATACTGTTTTTCTGTTTAAAGGGTTGCAAGTACATGTACATGTAGGTGTGTACATATGGTACATATGTACGTGTATACTAATACATCAGGCAAATTAGGGCAATGACCATTTGTCAACACATGGGTCAATTTGCCTGGTACCCAGGAAGAAGTTGTGCAAAGGTTACCAGCGAAAATGGACAAGTGGTCAACAACTGGCTGTTTCTCAAACTTGCCCACTACACATGTAGCAGTTTCCTCACATGCATGCAAATTATAGCCCGGGATCAGACTGGCACAGTATGTGGAAAGTTTACAAATTAGAGCTTTAGAAAAGAAATTAAAACAAAAAGGTGACGGGGGCAATCAAATCGGTGAACTTCTGGAAATGTATGCAGATGGCACGGCCCCCACTAGTGGCAGTAAGCATTATGATAACAATTGTGCAGAATAACTGTTCAATGACACTTACATGTACTTTGTACAGAACTGGGCACAAAACTTTTTGCAACGAAAATGTCTAGTGAAACATCACGGCATCATCTACAGAGCTAGCGGACACAGCCTAACACTCGCCCAAAAATGCATATTTTACAACCTGCAAAGAATTCTCCTACATTGGATTTGGTTTAACGTTTGTCTAGAACTACATGACGTTGTGCAGACACCGAGCAGACCAAAGACTCCCTCTGTGCTCGCAGTTTGTGCCAGGTAACCAGGATACTGCACAGTATGATGAGGTCTTTGCGAATATAAATGACACGCTATGGCACTACTGCAGGCTTTCTGTTGTCAATTTATAATTTGAGAATGTGCCCATGTTCCTCGTCACCGCTGTAAGATGCATGCATGCCAGATGACTAACATCCATTCTGGGAACAATGACACTCTGCAGTACTTTAGGGTTAGCTTATAAATGCATGAACCCTGCCTCAATTTTCACACTTTTCCCTCCTTATATTTACACGTATCTCCACATACTGGAGATACCAGCAGGAGACTCTAGACCTAAAAGATGCTATGTTTTAAATCCTCTCTTAAATAAACCAATTACAAATTGATGGGCCAGAAGTACCAGCAAATTTTTATCAGCAGATGCATTTGGCGTTACACAGAATGAGATAATTAATTCTGACATAACGTAAATGCCTACCGTCAGTAATAAGCAGACACTGATGCATGTCAACTTGAACATATAACTGCACCATTGCGTTTAAGTTGAGCATTTTCGGTTTATCAATGCACAAACGTGTGCCGTACCCATTAGCCATATTGAATACCCTATATCTGACCAAAAATGGTTGGTGCCGCACAGTTTCACAAAATTTTCTTTGCAACTTCCAAAACGGCACCGCTGAAAAGAAAGCTCAACTAATGGTATTCCCGAGGAAGCCCTTTTTTGATCTTGTTTAACAGATCTGAGTTACAAATTGTTAACTGTTGGATGGGATGACACCAGAATTATTTTAGAATTCATGCACGTGGATTCCAAGCTTCCCTTTCATTTTTTTCTAAATCTGGTTTATCACAAATCCAAAATTATTTATCAAAGTTGACAGGTACTAATTGACAGAAAATTTCACTTTATTCTTTCACCATGATGCTTTCAACTTTCCAAAATAAAGAGTTAACCTCACTTTCAATTTCAATATGGCCAACTCTTTATAAGGTCCAAGTATTGGTATTTTACAGCCTCTTGGAGAAAGAGGGTACAGTTTGTTTAATTTTAATGTACGCAGTGCGGCAGCCTACACTGTAGTACCAGGCAATCTGCAGGAATGGTCAAGCAAACCGGCAAAAGCTGTGAGTACACACAGGGTTTCAATGCTTACAAGTGCTTGATTGACTGGGGACTGCACAACATATTTCATGAACATGAAAAGCTACCTCCATATTTCTGTACAAGTGAAGAGGACCATGTAATTTATATTCTATATGAGCATGTATGATTTTTTTGTGTCACTGAGTGGTAAGAAATTCCACCGATTTCCACACTTTCTTTAGTTTTTATTTAAATCCCCCTGTACTGTTAATCACGTGCACACGGGTACAATGTACAAGCACTGCAGACAGTGATTTTTGCCACAAAGACACACAGTACACATAAACAACAAAACAATAAAACCGAATCTGGCAAAGTTGTTAACGCGAGATCAGCTGTTTTGCAATTTGTTGCTATGCTACAAAATTTTGTATCGGAAGCCCAGTCAATGTATTCATTCTGACTGTACGAGACAGAGCCTTCTTGAACTAAACTAATTTGCTAGTTCTTGAGCTGAAAGGGGAAAACAAAGGAGGGCAAAATTGACTCAAATTTCTGCATCTAGCCAGAGCTACGACAAATATTAATGGCACAAACGATGACTTGATGCAATATGTACTCATTGGACAGTGATATTGAGGACCCTGGGATTAAAAGTGCTACCTGGAATTCCCAGGGTCAGATAAGTAATACCTGGCTGATGTCAAGGTGTTTCGCACAGCTGTTTGCAGTCAGGGCCACAATGGCACAGAGTCTACAAATCACAGAGCTCCTTTTAAAAGCTCCATGTACAAATGAATCGGCTTCAGAAACTAGGAATGCGTGTACTGACATCTTTTTAGTGATTAACACCCTTCAAGGAAGAGAGAAAAACAAAAAACTGTCATGGTTTGGCATTTTATTCCAAACCAAAGAAACCTTTAGGAAGAAATGTAAATTTTTTTTTGCAACCACCTGAGTTGTTAGGAGTTGTGTCTATCAGTACAAAATGTATGCACACTGTATTTGCCTTAAATTCAGATCTGACAGAGAGTGGGATGCTGGATTACAATGGGGGGGGGTTGCACAGAAGAGGAGCGAGAGTCACCCAACAAGTCCCACCTTGACATACATTGTGGGGAATTTGTGTCATGATCATATAACCCTGAGTTTCATCCATGATTACACTCACAGCTACAAGTATGAGGACTTGTACTGATTTGTAGATTGTCATCAGGGTGTCAGGAAAGAAAAAAAAAACTGCTCTACATGTTTTCTAGTACATCAAAGGCGAAAAGAATCTGCCGGCAATCCTTTCATAAGCCTAGTGCAAATTGGCTTACGGGTCAGCGCAGGCTGGTAAAAATATATAAATATCTTTTCACAGCAGTCTAGTTAAGGTTAATTTTTACAGCAGTCTACATGTAGTTAAGGTTAATGGCAGTGGCTCAGCTGCAAATGAGTGAAGGTAATCCAGAAGGGGAAAGTGTCCAGATTTGAGGTTATCCTGAATTCAGCAGGGAGCTTTGGCCAAGGTGAAAAACTGACAGTAATTCTTGAAGCTTTGGTCAACACATACGGTACATACATGTACCTGTACCTATAAGTCCAGTTTTTGAAGAGTTATTTCCCATATCTGTAGTGATCCACTCACAAGAAAATCTACATGTAAGTCAAAATATTACTCGTTTAATAATGGCAAAGGGAATTTTGAAATAGGTTTACATATTGACACACAAGCTTACATCTTATCAATGAAGATACCAGTACATAAAAAACATGCATGTACCAGTACTGTAAAATCTACAATTGGTAATACAGTGTATTGCAACTTTAAAGCCATTAAAAAAAACGTGTACAGATAAACATGTACATACACAGGGCATGTAACATTTGTATCTGATTATCCTACAGTCACAGCCTCAAATAATGGGGATAAAATGGAAGGCCTCCCCTCCCACATTCCCAAAACTGATTTTCAGCACATCACTGCACCAGAATTAAAGACTGGACCTGTTTGAAATTAGCATCACGAGCAACAAGCCTGGTCTGATGAAATCATCGCATTCAAACACCGTACCGTGGGAGGGGAGGGGGGTAGGTGAGGTCGGGTGCCAGACGCTGCACATGCTTTAACAGGCACCAGCCTCTTACAGCAAAGACCCAGCTGAATGGAACCAGGGGAAAACTTGGCTTTTCAATCATAGCTATTCAATCCACGCCGCCCACTATTCTAGCATAACTGTTGGACATTAGACCTACATGTACATGTATTTTACACTGCATGTCCACGAGCATACATGTACCAGTCAATGTGCATCTTGAATGCGTCACACGAAGTGGACTGAATCGATAATGTACTGTACGATAGGTTTCATGCTACACGTACATCTCTGACTTCATTAATAAGTGATAGCACCCAGTCCAACCCAGTGAAAAATGAAAACCATTTTGAAACAGCGTGCGTAACAGGAATGTAAACTAACCGGAATACATTTAAAATAAGGACTAGCCTACATGTACATGCACATGTAAGACTATAAGAGTGTGTAAGGTTTTATATTGTACATGCATGTACCTGTACATGTACGTGTACTAGAAACTAGAAAACATATTTTTAATCGAGCAATTTTTAAACTTACAGAAATTACTTAAATTTTAAGATACTTAAATTTTTATGCCTACAGAAATAAATTTTGCTAAAAATATAAGACATAAACCAGAAGAACATACCAGTATGTTGCTGACTCTGAGAACTTGCAAATGGATGAACCGAGGAAGATTTTGCTTCATTGGAACAGACTTCGGCACATAAAAGAAAAAGAATTTAAAAACCCATGCAATTTCCTTGTATCGCATTTCGGCACCTGATTAAAAAAATATATACATATAAAAAAAAAAACAGTTGGCAAAGGCAACTCTTGATAAAGAGCGATTCCATGCAGAAAAAAAAACAACAGTCAGCCCTGAAACCTAAAACCTTTATGGAAGAACAGGGGGCGCTACAAACGGATAGTCTTTCACTGGTTTATTGACAGGATTTTCTTATTCTTTTCAGGCAGAGAAGAGTCCAAGTGAGAAAAGAGGCAATCCGTCTGAGGCTAGTGGTGCCCGTGGCAAAACTCCTGCAGCTAATATGTTTACACTGAAAATAATTTCTTTAGCAGGGGCAAAATAGTGTCTACTTATGAAAAAAAAAGGGTGAAAATAAAAAGGTTTGAAAAAAACATCCACGAACTTCAGCTAATCAGATATTAGAGGTTTTCTTTTTCGTACATATAAAAAATTCACAGTAAACAAATCATATCCACGAGTTGCAATGTCACCGCAAAAACACTGTTCAAATATGTACAATTCACTGCCTCGATACATGTATGTACATGTACATGAACGGTATGTACGTTATTAAAGACTGCCTACCAGTATTTGCCTAATACAATACAAGATAATTCGCATTTCGATCAATTTCCTTAAATATTAAGGAGTCTTTACAAACTACATGTACATGTATAGATAAATTATTATTCGTTAAGAGCGAGGACAAAACACAACCATTTTTAAATTACTTCTGTGTACATGTACAACACTCACACTGTACAAGCGCCAGTCTGCATAGAGTACATGTACATTAATGTACACTGTACTAGGTACGTACATGTACATTTTGCATGGAGATGTATGAATATGGTATCAATGTGCATCAAGTGTACGTTACATGTACACAGACAGCATAAATGAGGATCAAAATTAAAAATTCAGATGTGAAAAATCGATATTTCTTGGCAGTTTGTAACTACTGACGATTGACAGGTACACTGCACAAGTGAACACTTTAAACTTGGGCTTTCTGTAGTTGTGGGAACTAGAAATTGACTGGGTCATTTCATTTTGCTTAAACTAAACATCCCCTCTGCCTTTCCTGAAACGATTTCCAGTCACGACAACAACGATAACCCATCACTCCAAAACCGGAAGAGCAAGGCCAGAATTGGGACAAGAGGAGGGATGGATGGGTTGCCGTGGCAACATATCAGTGAAATGAAGATTTCCAGTTCAGCGCACATCAAGGTTGCCATGTTTACCCGCCCTGTGCTCCAGATGTTCCTGAGCTGTGACAGGCTACCTTGGAGGGTGGTGGTGGTGGGGGGGAGGGTTGATGATACTGAAGCTTCCTGGATAATTAACAAGGGGATAAATTTACCTTTTAACAGCCTACAAAATGCTAGCCTGTTGAATTCTGTGACTTGTAAACTGAAGTATGACCTTCACAAGCACATGTACATTTGTACCATGTACATTAAACACTGCTAAACTGAAGCTGGCTGCATAATGTACATTGTACTGACACCGTACAAGTGCATAAATCTTTAGGGCAAGTCCTGTGGCAATTTTTATTTGTGGTTGCTACATGTACATTTGTGAACACACACAGGTACATGTACCAGTGTGCGATATCGATCTGTAGAAATTCTGAACCTTCCTGAGAACAACTCTGAATCTCAATGAAAGAAATGCATCTTTTCACAAGACAATTTCAGTTGAGGAGCACGCACATACTGCTTATACGGTATGCACATTCTGATGACTGAATGGCTTTTAGTTCTTGATTAAGTGGCCTCTGAAGTGTACATGTTCCATACATGTATGGGGTAGATGCCATGGGAATGCTGCTTGCCTTAACCATTGCCTTAACACACCTGTTGTTTTAAGACCATGTAAACTTGGTTTACTCACAACTGTACATGTGCCAGTCGGCGAATACCTGTACATTCAAAGGGTAGAAATTTGCTGGTACGAGTTACACGTAAGTACGTGTACGTGTATGTATGTTGATAATATGGGAATATCTACATGTACCTGTGCTTAACGTGTGCAGAGAGAGAGATTGACAAATAAAACTGTCCTTGAGATCAATGTCTAGAGTAATGCGAGGCAATTAAGAAGGCTTATCGGTATGAAAAAGAGAGGAAAATTCCAGGCAGAACAAAAGAAAGGACAAATTTCTCATTTGACAATTGTACTGGTTGGCAGCAGAAAAAAATGTTCGATTATTAGAAGAAAATTTGAATTTTTTCTTGTTCAGGTGTATTTTCGAAAATTCATGAAAATTATGTGCATGTAAATGTGACCTTCACGTACAAGAGCGAGGTCAGAAGTAATTAATGCCTTTCAGGCTGGAACAAAACGGGGGAAAAAAGACATAAGCTTCAACCAGTTCAACTCATTACATCCTTAGAGGAAATCGCCCCAAAACTATGTAAAACATTATGAAAAATTCCTTGGTAAATGTGTTCCAGAAATGTCTACAGCATTATTTTAAAAGCTTTACACGTAAATTTACTTTTTCTAGCCTATGGTCTCACATGTCTGAAATTAATTTAATTAAGTTAAATTTTTTTGTAATGTCGACTTGGACTGGGCCATTGATCATTTTCATGGAAATGGCGCATTATAAATTTTTAATTATTATCAATATTATCATTATTCTTACAAATGGGTCATTATTGAGACATTTTAATGTCTCCCAAATGCTCCAACTGCCAGAAGGAGGCCGAATTTTAAGATTTTAAGAAATGATAGATTTGGGTATAAATTGAAAACATACAAAGTTTGGTTCAGATCAGATTAGGGAATATTTAATTATGGGCTAGTAAAGTTTGTGCACGTTCCTATGGGAATATCTCCCAAATGACCCATTTTTGGTAAATTTTGTTGTTATTATTATTATTATAATAGTAAATGCTGCAGGGTCACATTATAAAATATAAAAGTCCTATACATGTACATGTACATGTGTGTGCTGTGATTGGTATTTTAAAAAGTGTTTGGGTAGATGAATTGGGCCTACTTCACTGATGGCATGGTAGATATATGTAATATCCAGGAGTGCTATGCGTGCAGTCATAAATTGATTGCATGTCTACTGTCACACAATTAGAGAAATTGTGGATCCGTCCCCCCCCCAAAAAAAAAACCAGAAAGAAAGTACAAAAATGTGCAAGAGTTAAATTTTAACCATTCAGGTTGGATGCGTTACCACTAATGGACAGTGCATCTCAGTTAATTAATCACTCTTAGCGACGGTGCAATAAGATGCACAGGGGCAGATTTGAGGCAAACTGACGGACGGAGCACAGCGTTATCTGTATGCATGGCTCTCTTCTCCGGTACAGGGTTCAAAACTTCAGGAAAATAGCCGCAAATCAATTAACCTTAAAATAACTGCGGGTGTCATCCGAGAGTAGCCACACCTGGGTCTCAGCACAGATGCGCTATTCAATGTACAGTATGTGTCCGAACATGAAGATCCTACAGAGTAAAGAAAATCTGACTGGCATAGGGGTTTGAACTTAGATGGAGTCCTCTGAATTACTGCTCAAGTACTATGTTGTGTGAGCATAGAGATCTGATCTCTGGTACAGTGATCATGTACTTTCCACCTGGCTTACAAGTTGCAAATAAAGCATTCTTGCTCATACTTCAAGTTCAGATCCACTGTCTGCCTAAAGTCTTGATGAAAATGCAAGAGTAAAGCAGAGAGCCAAAGAACCGTAAAAAAAAATTCCCCGTAGACACATTACTCTTGATCAATGGACAGCCAAACAAAACCAAAATTCTAGAGGTGTACAAGAGGATTGGGGTTGGGAGTTATTGATGGTTCACGTTACTGGGGATTGGGGGAAAGAGGGAAACAGGGAGAGAAGGAAGGAAGTGGCAACAAACCCTCTGTAAGAAACACTGTCCAGATTTGCTCCTTCAAACTCTGCTGTGCTTCTGGAGCTGTACACTGAACACTGTCCCTCAGTCGTTGCTACCCTTACATGTAGATGCGCAAGACCTAGTTTACATTTCAACAGTTTGAATCTGAGATGTATTTTTCGCTGAGGAATTCGGCCATTTGATGCACATATTTTTTTCCCTTCTTATTTACAGGAAATGTGGACATTCCTTTACCGGGTAAAAAGCCTACAGCCACCAACTTCAGCAAAATCCTCTTCACAGATTTGGAAAGACTGGCCAAATCAAGTGAAGCAGCTGACAATTAAAGCCCTGTCTGTCCACACCATACCAATGCCTTGGACGAGTGGTGCACTCATTAATTTAGCAAAAGCTTTCAAGCATGTCAGAGCAAGTTATTTTGGACACACACAGGAGCTTGATGCGGAAACGCACAAAGGCAATTGCACTCACGACACAGCATCTGAACGCCCACGCCAGGTTTCAGATTTCACACGAAAGCCAGCCAAAAATTGGGCACACGTTCCAACATAAACATAAACAGCCCCCGTTGGAAAAGTCAAGCTCAAATCAAGGTGTGCAATATTAACAAGTCCCAACTGCCTCATGACGCACCTGGACAGATGCTGACTGTCTAATCTATGGGCAGGAAATATCATGCGAATCCAAGTCAGAAATTTATGCACAGGTGGCACATAAAAACAAGAAATCTAAATTAACAGCCGAGTAAGAGGTTCTGTGGACCGTACATTTTATGATTTAAACATCAGACCGGGCAGAGAGGCATGGCTTTCCAGACACATGGTGTGTGACCCTGCAAGAAAAAATTTGTAGTTTGTGGGCTGAGAGGGGTTTCAGTGCACCCTCCCCCTGAACCCATTACAACTGGTGTTTCTTAATTCCTAGCTTGTCCCAAACTATGACAGTAAAAATCTACGGGTGTTGTCTCTTAGGAGGCCACATTTTGAAATATAGGTACACTGTACATGCACTAGTACCGGTATGTGTATTTCTTACCACCGATTGGCCGTGCCACTCGATCGTTATTCTTTCGACTTCCAAGCTAAATTTTACAAAAAGAATTCAAATGTCTTCTGTGTCTGTTATTATTTTTGAGATGGGAGTCCCAATTATTCAAAGCAGTCAGTTCTAAGTTCAACAGTAAGGATATTAATGTCAAGGTGGGCCAAATTGGAAGACTAGAATACCATACTGTTCCCCCATGGTTGGTTTCCATGGCAACTGAGGACATTTCTGAAAGAGGTAATCGGGAACATTTAATATGTCATTTGGTCAAGATCCAAGTTGAGGTTTGGTCATGTTATGGCTTACTGACAGCCTTCCTTCCAACCCTTGTGCTAAGAAATTTATACAGGGTGTCCCAGAAAAAAAAAAAAAACCTTGAGGAAAGGGGTTAATGAGATATGATTATAATGTATAAGGATCTCCGAAAAGTAAAAGCAGTATTCTTTCTAATGATACCTTAATGGTATCCCTCCTGTCATGCATGACGGACCACCATTGTCTTGAAAATGGGGCACACTGCTTCTACATTTTGGAGATCCTTACACATGTACATTGTAATCATATCTCATGGTTTGGGCATATTAACCCCTTTCCTCAGGGTTGGCTTTTTTTCCGGGAAACCCTGTATATGTACGCATTTGGATGGGATTGTGAAAAGTGAGTGCATCTTGATTTTTTTTTCCGTTAACATCATTTTTCTTGTTGAGGGCACGCTTAGTATTTTTTTTAAAATGACCGTAGCGTTGGGTTCTGAGCAGGTGAACTGAAACCCCCTCCAGTCCATCGACTATGGACAATGTACCCATCAGTAAGTCTTTGTAAAGACAAGTCCGAGACCTTTCCAGACCCTAGCCATGCCACTCTCCCTGAATGATCTACCTCATACACACATGTACCGTATCAAACTGAAAATGGGAAAGGCCTACATGTACATTTTTTCATTTGTCAAATTGCATACATGTACGTACGAACACACCAACTCAGAATAATGCAATATCTAAAAATAAATAGAAGAAATTCCAACAATTTTTCCCAATGACACTTTGGGAAAAAAGGTCAGAATATTTCCCCCCTGATAAAGGACATGTATCCTGAGTGAACTGAAAAAAAAAATCAGCTAATAAAACCCGGTAAATTTTGGTTTTATATTCTGACCCTCAAAAATTTAGATGCAAGTGAAAAACATTTATTGTTTTTTTGGTTTTGTTTTGTTTTTAATCCCGCTCTCTCATCCTGGGAAATCCGGCGGTGGGAACCAGTGGACAAAGGGGGAAAGGTATGTAATCATGCATTGCCAGCATTTAACCAACTGTTCTAATAATCACAGAAATTTTGGAGGAAAAAAACAATACAAAATAAGAGCAAATTCTGTTCCCAACAAAACACCTGCTCCATGGAACCCTAATTACCAACGATGAGGTCAGGCAAAACGAGAATCACGATAACATCTGTCAGTTCCCCTGTGTTATTTGGCACAGGGTGGGAGAATTTTCAACTGACTGACCTTTGCAGGGTGTACGATCTTGGCACGGCTGCATAAATATGGACACATTTTCAAATCTTTGTAATTGTGTCATGGTTTCACACCAGACGCCGCTGCCTCTTTTAAAATGCAAAAGTACCAGGAAATTCTCGGACTATTAAGAATCGGGCTGTTTAGCCACAGGCAACATTGTTCAACTACAAACTAACTACAATTGAAATTTCCAGGTGCAGGCCACTGTCTTTTGAGACAGTAGGAGACGACGAACATGTACGCATTCCAGTGGTGTAAATTTTTCTCCCTGCCCCCCCCCCAAATTTGAGCATGTACATGTACCCAGCCTGACTAAACCCCATTGTTATTTTGCTGTCAATGTCTCCCCCCCCCAAAAAAAAAGTGCACCATGGTTGCCCTCTGAGACATTTGATGTCCATTAAACCAATCGCACTGGTACATTCTTCAAAACTTTTATTGAAGCATGAAAATCCATAGGTAAATTACCGTAGTGACTGGGCCCTGCCAATACATCCTGCAAAATTCTCCAAATCCGATGGTTAGATTTGAAGAGGATTATACCTGAAGGGTGCTTGTGTTTAAAACCTGGCTGTAATTGCTCAAAGAAAATACAACTAACAAGGAAAAGATGAAGAAGAATTTTTACAAGCAAAATTGAAGCTCCCCCTCCCCTCTTCCCAGAACACGGCTTGGTCGATGCAACACGAGACCTTCTGAAAATATGCCTCTTTACTGTACTTTGAAAGGGGAACTGCATCAGCACATGGGCCAGTCAACGTTCCCAGAATCTGGAACATCTGCTTTTTTAGTGCTGGTTAATGATAACATGTCTTGGGCTGCATCTATATTTTGATCGGAAAAATGTGTTCGAGGAGCCGGGGCCAAAATGTCAACTTGTCAGCCGGAGGCGCCCCGCTTGAGGTAAGCATGGCAGTGCAACGACCCACAATGCATTTCAATTAGAAATATGTAACTCGCGCAGAATCCTAATGCGTTAGTTTTGTTCTGTTGGACCCTCTACAGCCAAATACAACGAAATTGAAGTGAACTTTCAAAACGATCCCGGTGAGCTTGGATCAATTAGACCAATTTTACATTTCACCACTGACATGTACCAGCATTTTAATCATTCCTTTTATCTCCAAAATTTAAAAATCCATTCATCCTTGGTGGTTTATATATTGCCACTGAAATGCACACTTTGAAAGTTCAATAAACAAATCCATCCTTTTTACACACAAAAACATGCCTTAAAAATAGACACTGTCAAGTCCACATGTTAAACGAGCAAGGTTCGGCAGATGGATGTCTTAAAACCTGATCCCATCTATACACCAAGAAATATGGTCTCTCCGGGGCAACCTCAGTAGAAAGAATGAAGATAGATAGCCAGAGATTGCTGGGAAGAGACCGTACAGAATAACAAGCAAAAATCTAAAAAGAAACCAGGCCAACAAGTAAGGGGAAAAACACAAACGAAAAAAAAAGATTTCTCTCAATACAAGGACAAGTACAGTACATGTATTATGAATACTTGATTAACTTCAGCATCTACATGTAACTTCTCAAAGCATGGTAGGAAAAAAAACAGGTCGTAAAAAGCTTGGCTCATCAGATGTACATTGTACACGTACAATATACAGCTTTGGCCACTATCACCTTGCATTATAACAATTACCAATTTACTGATTCTTTTTTAAATCACTGATTTAAACTAACATAAATTTGGGGGAAACGGGCAAAAATGTTGCAATCGTTCGCATTTTTGACTGATTTGCCATTTTTCCCTAGGTTTTGGTAATTTTAAATGGTAAAAATTGATACATTTCAGTGACTCAACTACTGACAAGTGCCATACCGGTACCGTGGCAGTTTATGTGCATGGACATTTGGTAAATGCAATACATACAAATTGGTGAAAATGCTCATTACAGTGAGTTTTAATTGAGCCTGAATCATTCTCTATTAAATCACAAAGAAGCTGGATCGTAAACAAACCAAACAAACAACATTAAAAATGTGGTCTTAAATACTGGAATGCGACAGCTTTTTACAAACATTAGCACTTGTAAAATTAACAGGAACTAACCATCTTTACAGGTTTATTTAGTTCCCAGTTAACAAAATCCAGTGAACTCTTTCTATTTGACACAGGCCTACTAGCACATGTATTTTACAGCCTAGTATAAACACTAACACAAATCTCAGCATCTGTATCTATGAAGGAGCTGGCTACTGTACTGTATTGTACACGTACATGTATGCATTTGTATGCGATACTCTACTGCATATATTTCATCTGGGCTTTGACAGAGTTAGTTATACCCAGCAAGAAATGAGACCGAGGGGTACCCCCCACATGTCCAATCCCTATACACATC
>NW_019091531.1:545104-611661 GCF_001949145.1 Acanthaster planci | reverse complement strand
CGGACAGGGATTCAACGCCACGCACCGCGGGTCACACGGGCCAACGAGCCTGCCGCCCGGTAGGCAGGTGTCTCCTTCCCCGCACCGTCGGGGCCGTGGGGCCTCGGGACATGCCTCACGCCGCCGGTGGCAGGCTGGGGACCCGCCAGGAAATCGGATTCGGGCGGGTCAAATTTTGGCCATGCTGACGGAGAAACCTTCCCCTATAAATAGGCGAGCCAGGAAGTGGGGGTTACGGTCCAAAATGCTCTCATTGAAATACGCACGTCATTACGAATTTCTCCCATTTAAAATCTTTCAAATCTCCACATCCTGTAAGAAGAAAAAAATAATGGTAGCATGTCTCCCTGGGGATAAAGGTATCTATCCAATCACTCAACATCTAACCGATCCAGACTTGCCTCGTACCGGTGGTCAGTCTATTAACTTGGCATTGCCCCACCAATGACTATGCCATAGAACCACAGGTTGACCGGGAACCCCGGTCAAGCTTCAGTGAATGGCTCCTCTGGGAGTATTTTATACAAACTGGTCACAAAAATTATAGTAAGGGGGAAAAGTGGCCTACATTTACATGTACACAGTAAAAGAGTTTACCAGTACGTGTACACAGCCCTAGTGTAAATGCATGTACATTGTACATGTAAAATGCAAACACACTTTGTACAAGTACTGCGTGTGTTCTGGGATCCCATCTCGAGTAGGGATGCTACTTACATTGACCCCAGTACTTTTTGCTGGGTTCTGAAAAATATAGGTCTATTAATTTTGTACAAGTTGATAGGTTCTTACAAGGTTTGAACGTGCTCCTTTTCCTTTGTATTTACACTTTCAATAATCTATTTTATTCAAGGTGTTTGTGGGAATGGGGTGGGATTGTATTCATTTGCCCTTGTATATTTTAAACGGTCTCAACAATTCTTTCATGTTTGTATAGATTTTTGATGCTGCATTCTTCGAATAACACACCAATGTTGATTCGACTCCATGAACCACAAAATAAACGAGGATTTTGCCCAAATTCAACTGAATTGTTCTATCTTGAAAGAATAAAAGTGGGTAGTATAGCTTCAATAATATTTAAAAAATTAGAGATGTGATATAAACACACTTAATTGAAGACGCAAAACCATACAGCAAATTTAAGTCCTATTTGACAGTTTTACCAAATCGGAAATAAATTACAACTAGGGAAGTAGATAATGAACTTCATTTAGTTACAGTGGCGTAACTAGGGTGCCACAGCTGAGGGGGCACCTGGGGGTGCACAATTTTTTTTCTGGGCGCGCTGAAAATAATTGAACGAGGTAGATATATATTTTTTGTCCATTTCAAAATTTCAAATGTGGGGGTTGCACTGGGGGGGCACGGGCCTCCAGGGGGGGGCACGTGCACCACTGTGCCCCCCGTAGTTACGCCATTGTTTAGTTATGTAGAACTGACAAAAGACTCTGACACTTTTACTACAACAGTAATACCAGTTTAAGAAAACAAAGTGTGTTGTCTTTGTAAGATGTATATAAATTGGTGAANCTATTAAAAATGTCGTCTGTTTCTAGAGCACATAATGAATCAAGAAACACGAGAACATAATAATAATAACCAGTTTTACATAGCACCTTTAATTAACAGAAACTGACAAAAAAGAACGTGGCTATAAAAAATTGAAGCACAATACACAAACAACACACCTGAATTATTTTAGAACAAATAAGTTGTATAACCATAACCAATCTGAGGTACGTTTGGATGACAATCACTGTCACACACAATACAAGCCGAATCACTGACTTAAAAGTCTAGAATTTGCATACTAAACTCTGTGACTCATGAGAACATCTTTCCTGAACTTGCATCACCCCACTCAATGGAGTCATAAATTTTGTATTACAAATACCCTGCAATATTTCATGTAGAAAATAAATTGGATAAATCTTAATATGAATATTAGCATTAGGAGTTTAACGCAGAAAAAGTAATACTACAAGTATTTATTGATTGATGAGTTATTCTAACCTCTGCACTTTCCAAATGATAAGGGTATTTTAATCAAAATAAGGTTTGTCAGAGAATATCCATAAATATAGTAGTTTGCGCTAGAAAAAGTTTAAGTCTTCAATGTGCAAGTACAAACCATACAATCAATTTGAGGCAAAATAAATTGCAGCTTCCAATAATTTATCACCGCGGGATATTGGAGGCTCTTGTCACTAAGTGGATCAGTAGTGCTCACTTGCGGTTGCTGGCATGGTGACTTAATGCCTCGAACTAGTTTATATAAGCCCTGAACCATTTTTAAGAAGTAGAGAAAGTCGTCAATAAAGATTGTAGAGTCCAAAGGGTTTAGAATGCTACACTGTTAGTAATAATGCTCGAAGTCAGCCGAAAGAAGTCAACAACACCGAGCAAGGAAGTTATTAATCGATCACTTTGTTGTCGACTTACTTCTTGAGAAGAGACCTCGTGATTGCCGCAGGTGGCACACTGAAGAGCAAGTGGAGAAAGGAGGTCGAAATTCTTGAGATAATGACGATTTGAAGTTAGGGTATCATCTCCAATTCCAAATGTCCATTTGTTACATGATTCACTTTCATTAAAATCCACTTAACAACAAAGCAACCAACTGATTCAAGGGTTCTTGGAATTTCCGATGGGGGAACACGCTGTCGGTCTATTTGATCCATTGGAGTCTAATTGTTTCTGGCTAATTGGAGGAAAATGCTTGACAACCAACCAACAGAGAAGGTAAATGACCGCGTTTAAATAAGGGGAATGTCCCTCATTGTCAGCGTACACCGTGATCGACAGCGAGGGCCCAGATTCGCCTTTGTGAATTTTTAATCAATTTCACAAGATGGAATTTGCATCCCATAAGAATGCGTGATGAAGAGGAACACCAGAGGAGCATCAATTATGCACAATGGCGTAACTAGGGTGCTACAGCTGAGGGGGCACCTGGGTGTGCATAATTTGTTTTCAGGGGCGCTGAAAATAATTGAACTAGGTGCTTGTCCAAACGCTTACCAACATAAATGGACGTAGATGTCCATTTCAAAATTTCAAAAAGGGCGTGAAATCTGTTCAAGTGACCCAATACACGTTTGGAAAGGGTCCACAGATTTCGCGCGTTGTGATTGGCCAACGCTCTGCAAACTCTTGGAGGCGCACTATTGTGAATCGTCCGTAACAACACAGAAGTTGAATCAACTAACGGTACAATCGTTGCTTTTGGCATCGCAGTCGTACAGTTATTCGTGACACGTAAATTTTTTGTGACAATAAGCCTACTCATAATTCCAGAAAATGACAACGCATACACATAAAACAGGCACTAAAACCTGCAGTGAGTTGAACTTTATTGATTGACGGTCTTTGAAACTGGAGAAATAAAGGCAGAAACATCCAAATGAGTACAGTTATTCAACTCAGCACATCCATGCAAATATCCCAAAGAATCCTTATGGGACATCCATACAAACTGCGCACCTTCAATCAATCACAAACCCCGGGTGGCCTTTTCCATTTTAGAATGAGGTATTCATCAGTATCATCCGTGACAGCTATGGGTTGGCCTATTCCCCCATAATATTCAATCGGATACATGATGACTGATTCAGAAATAACCCCTTTTGTGAGTTAAAGGTTAACAGAAACAGAAAACATTTAGTTCACGTGAAGTATTTTAAAAGTAACAATAAACACGTAACCATTTCAAAAACAGAATAAATTCATTTTTACCACATTAATTGTGACCCCACAATGAAAAAAAAATCTCCTTTGGCCGTTTGCGCTCCCAGGCTGATTTGATGACGTCATCGGCAGAAATCCTCAATGTACAGTGTACAGTACATGCAGTATCGCACGCTTGCAATAGACCACGTTGTGTTCGATGTAGTTTGGCCCACAGGCAAACACTGACTCAGTTCAAGGTGGAAATAAAAAAGACACAGTCCTAGCTAGCGCAGTGTACATTGTTTTTGTTTTGGTTTAATAATTGCCTCCTCATGAGCGCAAACCAGACTGGTGCTAATTAGTCATGCCAATGTACATCTTCACTACGGTCTCTGGGTGCCACAACACGATGCATTTCAAAGCAAAGACAATTTCAGAGATGTATGTTTTTGGCATGCAAAGAACACTGTACATGAACATTACAAGAAATGGAGGAAAGGTGTCAAAGCAATGTTTATTTAATACAGAGTTGTTGTCAAGCAGCAATCAGAATCTTGTCGTGTTATGAACGTGTCTCTGCTCTTCAGAGAGACACAAAAGCATGGATTTCTCTCCTTTAAATGACTTCAATTTTTGGTAGAGGAGATTACGACAAAACATGCATCACAACTTCAACTTGACAGTGTCACTGGCGATGAGTTTTAGAAAATGTAGTTAAAGCAACAGCTACTGGTCTACAACTGTGTAACAATACTGAATGCTCGGTACTAACGTTACAAATAAAAGCATCTTTAAATAATCTTTAATCTAAGAATCATCATTATTACTGTTAAATGTGAATTCTCTTTTTATCACATCAGTACACGTATACTGAAACAGTTACATAAAGGGAATGCCATGGGAATGCCTTTCTACTGGTTGGAGACCATATTTGATAGGCCAAAGTGACGTCCTGAAAAATGGTTATCTCCAACCTCTCAACTAACTGGAATTCAGTGACGTTTTGTACATGTACTCTCATTAATCACAACTGCCCTGCTGTAATAAGTGTTTTTTCAATAACCTCACATCAACCGAGTCCGTCTCTCTGCCTGAGTGGAGTAGTTAATATGGGATTTGTTCTATTTCCCTAATTTTGCCATGCACTTCAAGAAAGCGCACACCATTGCAGCTTGATCCTGAAAGGTACTATACATGTATTTACATGTATACAAAGCTATCGGGGCACTGTGCCTCTAGCATCCTTGGTTTCACAAGGAAGTGCCGCTAAATCATGCATTGAGCAGGTTTTTATGTTACACCACTAGCGGCGTATCCAGTATTTGGTGTTGGGGGCAGGGCAAATTCAAAAGCGAATGCAGCTTCAAGCTCATTCAACATGATATTGGGGACCAAAAAAAAGCCTTAATCACGGTTCCAACATCCTTGCTTTCATTTGATGGTTTTATTTGCTTGGGGTTTTGATAAATAAATATACCGGTGACTTCTTTCCTAGTCAACGATGAAGCAGTCTTAAAGACAAGAAATCTGTGTGCCCCCCCCCCAACGCCACTGTGCATCACGGAGCAGGGAGGGAAAATTTCATTCAGAGAAAAAAATGGATATGAAGTGTTTACATAACTGAAAAATATTGTTCCGGAGTTATAACAAGGAGGGTACCTCATTAACTGTACTGGTTTGTTAAGTTGCATTTAACTACATGTATACAAAACCCGTCAAACTTAACTCATTTGGGTAGCCAGGAGAGGGCAGGATTCTGAAAGGTACGAAAATGGCACACCAATTTTGAAATAAATGCTTCATGAGTAAATTACATGATGAATTTTGAACTGAACGAGGTCCATTTCCACCGGATTGTACTGATCAGATACCTCTGTAATTACATACTCTGGGGATAAGATGCTCTGCATGAAGTGCTCAAACTTGTGACAGTAAAGATTCCTAGGTAGACTGACTTTACTCTGCCACTCGAAGCAGTCGGTACTTGCATACTAAACCACATCTCAATAAAATACATATCAACCACGATGGAGCATTGCCTTGTTTCGCTCTTTTCACTGATGCACATTGGAATTGTTCAAAATATACTTTTCAAAAATGCATATCAAACAAACCTGGAGTGAAATATCCCAGAGTACGACAAATCACAAAAAGTAAGAGCACATTTAAGTAACTTAAAAATAGGAAGCAACCAAAGTCGAATTTTTTCCCCAGCTGATATATATATACAGATCGAGTTGTTTCAGACCAAATAATTCTGCTTAATCCTCCAAGATCCCCCCTTCAATATCTGCCTTTTGCAGGATTCAGCATGGCAAACCCCTGCATTGTTACTCCAAAGAAAGTCTGATGCCTTTTGAAAGTTTAAGTACACAGAGTGTGCCACTGGCTTCTTGCGGAGTTTGCAGGATACGCGAAGGATCCTGCCAAAACTATCCACCAAGATGGAGTTTTTCTGGCCGACCAGAACAGGTACTGGTATCGGAAGACATCTTAAGCTATTTTGCTGGTCTATACAGTCTGCGGCCAGTACGGTACAGCCCGGGTAGTTTTACTCGGCATTTTTGGCTGCATCTGGGGAGAAACTGCCAACTAGAATCTAGGCCAGGTGGAAGTGGGACAAAAAATGCTGGGCTTTTCCAGATTCTGGGCCCCGAAATCGCCTCTCCCAGGTCTCTGCTGGGAACCAATGTCAACCATGAAATGGTAAATCATTAACAATGAGAAAACAACTCCCTTCTCATCTGAACAAGCTACATATTTTTGGCAAGCCTAATGACGGTATAAAGCTTTTTGCGGGGGGGGGGAATCCAAGATGCCTCTCCCTAAATCTACAACCAAAACACAATAATGTGAGAAAAGCTAAATACATGTACAAGGCCCTTCACAAAGCCACAAGATTCCTCTGTTTGGACTGCTGCTCTGTCCTGAAATCATAGCTATATCTGAGGAGCACATCTTCAGCTGTTTGGAGCTGTGGCGTTTGAAAATCCTTCAATGAGGGAGAAAGAGAGAGAGAAAAAATCCTCTTGTTAAGAATGTTCCACTGGGAACACCAATTTCTTTTCAAAAGGAGACGGCGAGGGCCTTAATAATGCGAACACAGTTGATGACTACCTCATACAGGTTACGCATGGCACCAATCTTCTAAAGATTGTCAATTAAACAGTTGTCTTTTGAAAAGACGACTGATTAACATTAAAGTACCAGTGTGCCTTATGGCCTGGCTGCATTATCAGCATTGCTGATAACATAAAATATGAGTGCATGTGCATTTAATCGTCAGCTAAGACAATGTTAGACAAGATAAGCCAGGCACATTTGAGTAAAAATGCAGGTTTTTGTGTTAAACAATTTGAAGTGTCTTTGAATGAAATCATCCTGCTTACTTCAGATTGGCTGGCTGATTGTAGTGAGGTGTGGAGTTCAAACGGTACCCCTTCAATAGCTGTAAAAAAAGTAGGAAGATAAATGTAAGTACCACCAGAACAAAATGATTGGTTCACACGGCCAAGAGGACAAGCAGCGAAACAACCAATTAGATGGTGTCTCACAGAAGTCATGTTACATGGAAACAATACACGAAAGCAAATCTACATTCCTTGCTCTCTCAAAAATGAAAATGAAAATACTGCCTATGAACTTTCGAACCTGTTTGGCACCACAGATTGAACGTGTGCTTCGTTGGTTTGAAGGGCAATTCTCAAATGCAACAAATGGTCTCATGTTTTGCAAAATTTCCAAGTGCGACAAATAGGCCAATGCAAGGGCCGTGGTACCAGTTACTGCGAGTACAAATGCAATGTGTTTTCCATGTGATGGTCCTAAGAAAAGCTGGTTACCTGAATGTATCCTCTCAGTGGCTGCATTGGTTTGTATCATGGATGCCTGCCTGGTCAGGGTACTGCCTCTAGATGGATACTGATAAGGCAGCGGATGGGCCGGAGCCACGCTCCCAGCAGCCGTTCTTGGAGATCTACCGGTACACACAGCATTAGGCCCAAAATGTCAACAAGAATATGCTTAGAAAAACTTAAAGGAAAACATGTTTTCTCTGATTTTTATATGTTCAAATAAATATGAAAGCAACCAAATCGAACGCAGTGTCATATGTCTTCGGAGCTCAACTATAACAAGCTTAATAGGTTTTTTTCTGTTCATGCCAAGATGCGAATTCTGAATGTAGATTGCGTCATTGAGGAGAAAACAGAGAACATGAAGGGAGCCCTCACCCTGTGTTCGTAGTGGAAAAAATGTTGTGCATGCAAAACAATGCATGTAGCCATTGTTTGGCATGCACAAGGGTTTATCCACTTCCAACACTGATCAGATCACCGAGGACAAGTCAGGAAACAACATTATAAGACACAGCATCTGAATAACTTGGCTGTGGCTAGCACTTGTACATGTACATATACGAGGCAGTGGACTTAGCCGCTAACTGGCTACTGCCATAGGAATATGCATCAATGCGGACCTTAGCCGAGGGAGTCAGACACAGCATAACGTCCGACCCAACACTCCATAAATATCCCGTTCTGACACAGACTTGATATGGCTTACTACTGGCGACTTACCCCTGGTAGCCCATGTTTGCATTGTTCATGTAAGGCTGAGGATTGCTGACCGAGTGTGGCCTGCCGTAGGGATCCGTGGGGACGGTTTGTGATGTCGGACTCGGGAGTGTTCCCATCTTGAGGTATAACGACAAACCATTGATCTCTCTACACCAAATTAAAAAAATTTTTTTTTTACTACTTTCAGTGGGAAGAAAGATGAGTATAAGCTGACAGGATTTGGAATTCTTTTTTGGGGGGGAAGGTAACTAGATGGCAAATGTAATTTCGGAGACATCTGGGCCTGTTCATAGCGTATCTTTAATGATATGGGGAAAGGGACTGTTGATATTACAAACACATTTGTACACGGTCTGGGGCAAAAAGCCTGCAAACGCAGAGCAGTAAAATTGCTTTTAATAAATTGATTTGAAATCAATGCACTTCATCCCATTTATGTCTATCTGGACCAGCTTTTATACAACAAAACTCATTACGACACATGAACATTCACTCCCTGTGTGCGGATCTTACCATTACAGACCTGCCAACCTGTTGTACTCCTTCCTGAGGTCAGGCTGTACCACACAATAGATTAAAAGGTATTTAAATGAGCCATCAATTCATTTACAATTCTAATCGATCATGTCATGATGCCTGACCTCAGGAAGGAGTACGACAGGTTGGCAGGTACGCCATTACCATTGCCACTGGTCTGATAACTCAATGGGAAATATGCAATGTGAGCGTGGGTTTTAAGAGGGTCTAAGAAGTCAGCGTTTTGGGCATACATACTTAATGGACAGCCCCTATCTGGCCTTCATCACTTCATCCATCCAAGTCCATCTTGCCCAAAGTATTTATAACAGTAAAACTCAGAATACGTCACGGCCATTTTTGATGGTTCAATCAATTGGAGAATCAATTTTGCTTTAGTTTTGAAGCTTGGCAGAAATGTTGTCCAGCCACAGCCTAACAAGTGGCAGTACATGTATATCTTTGCATTTTAAGCCAATCACTTCAACTTTGACTGCTAAAGCACCCGTAAAAAGGGCATCTTGAAAATTTTTTTAATATATCAAAGGAAGACCGCTGTCCTGGTAAAAAACCCAATAATTAAAAAACTCCATGATTATGAACACTGTAATAAAACGTGTGAAAAGAAAATGCATTCCTCATCTTTTTGCCCTTAAATAATACCCACTAAGGCATTCAGGACGATGCCAATTACATGAGCTCAGAAGTTTTCCAAACCAGTACAGAGATTCTTGTGGGAGAGGCGTACTTACTTGTACAGGCATGGGACTTGAGTATGCTAAAAACGAGGAAATTGCAATCTTAAGAAGACTTTGTACAGTGTTTTTCAATTTTCAGTGGCGTGAGAGTGAAGTGAAAAATGAGGAAATGCCTGGTACTTAAAAGCAAACACTTGCTCAGATGCAATGCATTGCTTCCTTACCCTCTCGGCGATGCATCAATGGGTCGCGTCTTAGCCTTGGAGGAGGTCAAGTAGATACCACAGATAGCCTTTGTCACCTGTCCTCTCATGACAAGCTGAACAATCAGAATCTTCTTCTTCAGAACAGGTTCCTCTGAGAGACATTAAGTATTAAGAACAGGCTCCTCTGAGAGACATTAAGTACAAAAATCTACATATTCAACAAGTCCCACAACTAGAAAGTAAAAGTTTAGCTTCATTTCAGGTTGTTGCAGCACACGATAAAATGCCGTAACATGCGCAAAACAAAATTAGATCAACCATATGCTCGCTCATAACCCTATGGATGACTGCTACTACAGCACCTTTGTGTGAGCATTGGTGCATACCACACATACAGTCTATTCACCATGCAGCTGCTGGTTCAATGGGGCCTGCTGCTGGACAACGCCCTCCATTCATGGCATACCACAGCCCAGCAGTCGGGGTCAAAATAATCCGGCAGTGAAGGGGTCAAAGAGCACCTCTGCGTAAAACCCGTTTTCTCTAATTTTATCTGTTCAAATAAATATGGAAGCATCCAAATCGAAAGCAGTATCACTTGTCTTCAGAGCTCAACTATAACAAGCTCAAAAGGGCTTTTTTTCTGTCCATACCAAGATGCAAATTCTGAATGAAGATTGCGTCATTAAGGAGGAACAGAGAAAATGCAGGGAACCCTCGCCTAACTCCGTAGTGGACAAACCCTTGTGGTGTTTTTTGGATGCTTCCATATTATTTGGACAGATGAAATCAGACAAAACATGCTTTCTTAGAGGTGCTCCATATTTCACAAGCCAAGTTTAAAATCTAAAATCATAGTTTTAAATACAGTCGAGGCAAAAAGTTTACACACACCTGGTAAAGCAAGAACGTTTTTACTCAAATTTCACAACTTCACTCATTCCTACCAACTTTTCTTTTCAGGACAGAAAAGATGGGTCTCTACTTAATGTACATGGTGTATGCGTCAAATAAAAACACCCAGACACAAATATATGATTCACATTTATATTTACGAAAAATCAAAATTGTACATATTACTAATATTTAGTGCCACTTTCTGTATTTTTGTCACATCTCATAGTTGCAGTGGACCACTTTCTGAAATGTTTTTACAGTATAATAAGGGGGGTGGATGTAAATTTTCCCAATATTTTTTTCAGAAATATTAATATTTTGAACCATACTCAATGTCTCTGAGTATTTGCTATTAAAGGACACACTATGAACATTAAGTTGAGATACAATTTGTCTGACCCCATAAAGAAAAAGTTAGCAAAACTATTTGAAACAGCAAAAAATTTAAGAAAACTGAACATCTGTAAACTTATGGTCCCAACTGTAATTATTTTTGCCCTTCACCACTGTGGTCCTGGGCTCTATTCCTGGCTTAAAGCCAACTGGGTGTAGAACTGCTCATCAGTTCTCTCCTGCGTTACGAGGAGTTTTCTCGGGGCTCTGCAACTTTCTCTCCTGTGCAAAAATTAACACTTTAACACCGAGCACGGGGTGAAGTTAACAGCAGGACAATATCGTCCGTACGCGATTAAAAAGGAGTGGTAAACAAAGTCTTACTTGAGTCTGAAGTGGTTGGAATTGCTGTGTAGCCCTGAGGTATCTGATCCCCCTCCTTGATGACGGTCAGGTCTGTCAACACTACGTTACCCTGCAAAACAAACTGGCAATGCATTAGTGCATTTACTCAGGAGCGTTTCTGCTTTTCTGAAATTTAAGGAACATGAAGCACAGTTTAATTCACGTTACGGTGACTTTCCACCTCCTTTATAGCAGTAAAAAGGTAACAGTTCAAGAGTGTGGTTTTTTGCTAATGAAGATTTCTATATTCATGAGCCAAAGTGTGATGTCATTCAAGGCAGAAAGAGACTGTCTACAGAGTACATAGCTTTGTGTACAATATATGCGTCAGAATTCTCTACATGTTTTTTTAGGGTAGGTTATGCTTGGTTTTCATGCTGAGCAGCTCATTTGGACAACAAAAGTGGCCAACAGTTCTTCAAAACATTGTTAGTGATTTTGAAGGATTAATTTTTTGGTCCTTTCTCATGCTCTTTAGATAAGGAATGCCTTGTATGACATCAAAATAGTACATTCCTGCATACCTTGATGAAAATATTTTCTCAATTGAAAAGCTACCACTTTCTTTTCACTTCAACCGAGAACATGTATTCCGATCTCGTTGCAATCCAAAGTGATAAGCATGAAAACTATTTTGAGCTTAATATCCACTGTATCATTCCTGTAAACGTTTCTTCCAAAATCACCGAAAATGAGGACAACTTTCTAGCCTGCGACCAATGGCGCTCAAACAGCGACAACATGCTGAAACATCTGCTCAAGATATCATGCATGTACATGTACATTGTACCTGAAAAAGTGATCATGCGCATTACCAATGACACAGGAAGGGATCTGTGGCCATGGTTTCAACTCTCACTACTGTATCTGCACTGACCTGAACAGGTTGGCGGGTGAAGCAGAGATATCTCTTCACCTTCCTGAAGAAGCTGTCCTTCCAGATGTCAGCATCTTGGTTGTCGGTAGTGTTCTCAATCTTGGAAGGGGGAAAAAAACCAAACAAACAAACATGTACATGCGCACTGTTGCATGACCCGGCGCAGGCAAATTTAAGGTCAAAAAAAGAGACAGGAATTGGAGGATGATGCATAATTTATTCCTGCTAACAGTCGACACGGTAACAGCAAAGCACAGGTCAACAGAGGGCGCTCTTAACATTTTGTTGTACAAGGCATTTTGTCTGGCCTACACTCAACATACACAATGGTAAACAAACATCTGTGGAGTACTGAGGGACGCATTTAGTAGTCTGCGGAGTGGTCAGAGACGTGAGACGGAACTGCACTTGAGCACACTGTGGCCCCATCCACATCGTGACTTGTCATTCTGGTTATGAAATTAGCTTGTATAATGTTGTCAAATTTAAGGGTAGGAATTTACGTTTAATTTGAAAACCTTTTACAAAACTTTCCCATACTGTTTAAACGTTCAGCCAGCATGTTACACAGGCTGCTGCCACCTACAAGTATCTCGGTGTTTTCATATACCATACAGTTCAACAATGCACACGGTCCAACCTGTGTAAAAATGTAGATTGATCTTTGGCATTTGAATTAAAACAAACAATGTTTATTGTTTTAGAATCCACCTTTTTTTCCTCAAAAGTTGCATGGATGCCAAAAGGGAAAAAAACGTATGCAACAAACATTGTTTACAATAAAACAATGCCAGATTGCATCAATTAAAATGTAAAACCTCTTTAAAACGGGTGGTTCGGTTTACATATTTGGGAAAATCTGTAAAGAGATTTGGAGCTTATTCTGTTAAACGCCCCACCTTAGTCAAACTTAAAACCCCCAAAAAGGTCACTAATCACACTCAGAGTCAATACTAAATGATCCCCATTGTCTTTGTTACTTTGTTTCCCCCATTAGGCCACATGAAAAAAAATAATTAGATTAGCATCAGTGCCTGCCTCAAAAAATCTTGCCAGTTGCCACTTGATTTTTCTTTTTGTTTAAAAGTTGTCTTTTCCGATTTTCCTACATGTATGTTAACATGGCGCTTTCGTTTCATGGTTGTGACAGTCCAGATCAGCATTCAGCATGCATACCAAAGTATTTAAAAAAAACCTCCTCCCTCCTCGTTTTTTTGCAAATATAACTGATGCTAAACTATTTTATTTTTTTAAGTGGCCTTGTCTGGTAATAGGAGACGTCACTTTTTGAAGTTTTTATCAAATGCTTAAGCGATGTACATGTACATTGGCTGACAGAAAGGAAATATCTGCAAGCATTAGTGATAAGCAGGTTAGGGCTGAGTCAATTCAAATAATTCACTATTCGAATATTCGACCTTCAATTTGATTAAATATGCAAATATTTGGTCACACCAACCGGCAGGCTATTGATGAACAAACCATATATAAAATCAATTGCAATAACACACAGAATTGTACATTATGATCAATATAATACATGTAGCTTCTACCACCTAGGAGTATCTTGTGCCATGATTTAGCAAGATTTAAGAGATGAAAAAGACTTCTTGCCCCATTGAAAATTTCTACTCCTTTTAAATTGTTTAATGAATAATTTACTTTTTAAATCATAGGATTTTTGATGCTTTTCATTTGAATCTGCTCGAACCATGTCTCCACAGTGCAATTTTTTTTTATTTAAAACAAAAGAACATTTTCCCTTCCTTTTCATGAATTTTGCATTTGAATATTCAAATTTGAAAAACTAACATCTGAATATTTGACAATCGATCAAATATTCCGTTATTCGGAATATTCGGCACAGCTCTAAAGCAGGTTGAACTAATGCAAAAATACTGCCTTTGATTTTAAACTCACAAGATCATAGTGAACAGGGCGCCTTTCTTTGTCGGCAACCACACACACTCCCGTGATTGGCAGGGAGTCATCGGCCATGCTAGATTCAGGGATCCCTCTGGGATGTCAACATCAGTTCTGGGTAACTCTTTATTTGTGGGCGGAGGTCTATTCCAGTGGAAGGTTTTCTACTCCTGGCAAAGTTGTCCAAGTTGAAATTCGAAGATTATGCAGCAGGTGCCAGAACAAATCTAATTTTTGCCATCACACAACTCTGCGAAGAAAAGCACAGGAAATTAGCTACGAGAGTAAGAAATGTTGTCTGTAACCCCTTAAGGGTTGCTGGCCCTAACCTTCCCCATTCACAAAAAGTTAAACACCAATATGGGACATTGTGCACAAGGCTGTTAGACTTTGTTTTTCTGAGGTATGCCAAACCAAATGCAAAAGCCAGCTGTTATGGGCCTACCAGACCTATCCCCACAGAATTAAACACTTTACTACTGTTTAATTCTGTGTGGTTGGGGAAGGTTAGGGTTAANGAACATTAATCTTAACTCCCTAGGGTATGTGCAGAATCATATCAAAATTGGAGGATTCAGGACCATTAGGGTTAATTACTGCTGGGTTGGAAATGAGGTTGTCTGAAAAAAATATATAAATCCAGGTTTCAGCCAGCCCTGCTTTAAAATCAGGTATGCAACTTGGACTTTGTCCAAAAAAAACTAGGAAATTCCAATCTTTACAAGACTTTGTAAGGTGTTTTAAACTTTCACTAGCATGAGTGTGAAAAGTGAAAAATGAGGATGATGAACCAAGAAAAAGTTGCATGCTTGTAAAATTGTCAACCCTGGTAGTTGAGCAAAACCAACAGTGGCAATTGCCTTATCAAAGTTACTCCAAAATGCTCTTAATCACCAAGCCATTTAGTCTATTTTATCAAACAGTGGCCAGAGATACATGGATCTAGAGCTGTGTGATGGAAACAGTCCACCAATGGACATGATGGACCAGCCCATGATACACTAAGTCACGGATGTCATGATTTTGAATGGTGGGCAAGATCGGTTGATCATGTTGTACCTGTACTTTCAGCCATGTCAGTGGCTCCAGTATGAAATATCTCAACTCTACTTCCTTTCTGAAACAAGTAAACTTGCTGAGTCATTCTCATTTCAGGAGATTAGGATTCAAAATTTGTGAAAATTCTGCTGTTTGGATTTCACACATTAAAGACATGCCTTGAAAATGTTGAAGTAGGGCTGTGGTGGCAACAAGAAAGAAAGATTTGAAAAGAGAGGCATCTACAGCCGCTGCCCTGTGTGTGGGGCTACCTGGCTACCACAGTAACGTTAGCAGCTGGTTAGCATACATGTACATGTACATCACTGCATGCATTGCATGGTTAGTTCCCTTTCCATCACACACGAGTTTTAAATATAAAATTGGCTGCACAAAAATGCTATTTCACCTAGTTTATTAATCACAAAATCAATCTAGCCCTACATGCACTACATACTCCACACTAGCCCCACTAGTGTGGCACNGACAGTCCGTGGGCCGTGCCACACTAGTGGGGCTAACTCCACACTACCAACTGCATGTACGGCTAACAACTTACATTGTACAAGTAGCACTTTACTGCCGATCAAGCCATAGGGCTGAGTACTAAGCGTCAGCGGCCATTAATCAGTGTTTCGGATTTAATTGGTCGATCGACGTACGTCACCAATGCAATGAACCACGGATATCGAGAATTTAGGACACAGATCTGCAGATTTGGGAGTGGTATTTGTTGAACATGGAGAGGTGTTGAACATGTAGATTCACTGGTTCGATAAAATGTCAGCACAGTATAATTGCTACTGCCGAATACCAGTGAGATCCGGCTTTATTTTGGTACTAGCGCCCTCATTCTTCCACCCATCTCATCACGATCTAGTGTGCAGAACTAAGTAAGTTGGCTTATCTAAAGGCTGCGTCCAGCCAGCAAGATTCTGTGTGATTTACCCTAGACTTCGAAGTTTGGGTTAATGTGAGCATTTTCAGATTCCACAGTCATGACAAGCACATTTCTACTGCTAGTAGTCTTTGGATGCGTCGCTTCTAGTTTTGAACTGCCAAATGCAAAGGTTAGAGTTAGGCCGAGCTGCCTAGGCCCGAAAGCCTAATGCTACGCTAGGCTGCTTTTCAATTTGGGTCTGTCCACAATAAAACTTAAAGACACATTTGCACATAAACAAAATCATCTCTTTTTTTCTACATTGTTGAGAGTCAAGAAATGAACTTTAACCATTTTACTGATATTTGTATAATTGTAGAGAGATACTTTACACAGTTTAATAGGATTTGGTTGTTCATTGTTTAAATAATCAGGATCTTGATGAAAATGTTCAGCTTATTTTAAGGGGTTCCAGTGGGACATGCACATAACTGTGTCAGCTCATGTTTTTCAGGTTTTCTAAAATACCACTTTTCAGAGAAAAACAATTCATCAGTTAAACCATGGGTACTACAGGTGCAACATTTGAGAAATGTGTCAAAATCCATGGCTTTTTATTTCTTTAAGTTATCCTAAACAGGAATTTAAGAAGAGCTAATTAAGGAATAACGTATGTCACAGTGTCTGTCCACAGAGCATGCAGCGTGACAAACAAAAAACAGGCTGATTTTGCCATTCCTTGAGCAGGTAACCTGAACATAAACATTTGTATCTTCCTGAGGAAAATGTTTACAATAATATTTTACATCATGTTTGTGTTTGTGTCACGCAAATGTGTCTTTTGCTGTGGACAGACCCATTTAAGTTGGCGTGAGGCCGAGAAAAAAAACTAGTTTTTGTTCGTTTTTTAATACAGCAACCCTCGCTGGATTTTTGAACAATCAAATCCTGTCAAAAAGACCACCCACTTGTGTATATTGTTTTCAATGTTTCCTGACCTTCGATAAGCCTTATCGAAAATACTGCATGGGTGATTTTGCACAATAGTAGAAAGGGATTGTGGGAAGGAAAAGGGGCAATGTTTGTCATTTTTCCATTAGAGCAAACCGGTTGCACATAAATTGTTTTTCTCCTATGCCCCTTTGTGCCTCATTTTAACACTCTGATTTCATTATTGTGGTGCAGTATTTTACAATTTCATTTGTGCCTATGGGGCAGTTTCATGTGAAAGTGGAAATTTGGTTGTATTGTGACCAAACTCGTTCTTGTAGGTATATGATGAGATGTTATTTCAAGAAAAGACAGTGGAAATAATACGTTGTACATTAACCCTAACAGTGGCCCGTGATACTAAAAATTACTACATATACATGTACTTAGTAGTCAAATGTAGCATACAACGCTGTCGCTTGTAAGAGGACATGACCTTATTGTTCCCTGAAGCCATAAAATACAATAGATAAGACAATGAACCATATAGTGCTGTGGCACTGTGAATGTATGACTTCATTGTTCTCTGTACGAGTAACAATTTGTAGTGCTACATGTAGGTCCTTCAGGCTCAGACTTCTATCTACTGTATGTAGTATTCTGTAGTACTGTAAGCCAAATGACATGCTTGATTAATTGTCAGGGTTAAGAGGTTCATGTACCGTACATGTACCTCCACTTTCATGTTTTTTGTAAAACTTGTTTTCGTTTGTGACCTGGGTTAATAATGGGGTCAGTAACAGGGTGACCATGTTTCCTCTTTCTCATAGGACTGCCCCTTTCATTTTAAGCTACCATACTCAGTACATCTCATATTTATGGGCAAAAGTGTGATATCATCCTAGGCTGAAACCTCAAAGTTGCAGCAATTTTTTATGCTTAATTTGGCTAGAATTTTTATTTTTGCCATCTAAATGTTTCTTGAAATGATGATATACAGTTCGTGATATGTGTAGCAGGGATGAGCAGCTTTATCAGTTCATAACTTGAACAAGAAATCTTTAAATTTAACAGCTCCACCCTCATTTTGTTTAGGAAAAGGATTGGGATAAATATGAAATTTTTACAGAGTGCACTTTGTAATGAAAGTAACCAACAGCGATACCTGTTAATTTTTGCATTTAAAAAGTTAATGAAAAGTATCAGGCGTAAAATTCCCCTTATGGACCCTGTAGGGTCAACACCAGTGCTGACGCCCTACAACACAGTGCACACCATGTGTTTGCCCTGGAAAAGTCACTCTCCAACTTTACCAACTACTTTTTGCATCTATCATGCTGCAGTTCATTGCCTATTCATTGCGCACATGTATGTACATGTACTTGCAACACAAAGCAAACAGATGGCCTTGCAAATCTAAGAACAAGGTCCCCAACCTACTAAAAATTGTGCATGCCCCACCAAACGATCCAGCTAAAAGCTTACTCCTACTTTTCACACCTGTCGCCCCGCCTTCAGGTACATGCATCGACACCCTTTCCTTCTCTGAAATCCCCCTATAATTAACAGGCACCTCATTTTCAAATCCTTGGTGTCCTTGATGGTCCAATATGGAATACTTCCAAAATAATAGAGTCTTTATGCCTTGGCTATTCTTTTTATAATAGGCTTATGTTGTGAAGTTGGACTCTCTGCAGTGGTGACATCTGTGCTGTTTTGTTACTCAACATCGCCCTGTTCTAGGATGGAAATGATACAATGATCATATTAGTCACTTGAATTGATCAGCACGTCCACAGTGTAAAGGCTGATTTTAACCAACAGTTGACTTTGCCTCTAAACTGCAGGTAGACCCTTTCATCGCAGGCCAGATGCCCCTGTGGAGACAGGAGGAGGCAGATGTGGTCATCTACCGCATTCCCTTGCTCAGTTACACCCCTGGAGGGCACCTGCTGGCCGTCGCTGAAGCCAGGAAGTACTCCGGAGGGGATGCTGGTCCGAAGTTCATGGCCATCCGCCGATCAGTTGATGAGTTGGGTGAGATTGGGGGCTCTATGTATACCTGTACATGTGTGTTCCTTGTTGTGCTTGCTCCATACTTGAAATTTGGTTTCCTTGTTTGACTGAGGTAAGGGAATGCTTAAGCACCGTTGTTGTTGATTTGAGTCGCTGACTTAGACTTGATTCAGATTTAGATCTCACATTTCCTTTACTTGAGCTGAGATTTGACTTTGAAGAAATAAATTTTGAATTTTTGCCCTGCCGAACATGTATTTTAACACTGTATGCGCAGTGTATGCTCCCGAAGGCTTGTGTACGTCAGCGGGTACCGTGAAAACTATTTCAAGGTACACGTAAACAGGAGGTCGTAGGTTCGAGTCCCACCCTAGTAAGCTTGTGTTTTTTCACAAGTTTCTAGGGCATACACTGAGCTTGCAGAGTTTAAAATACACGTCAGGCAGGGCAAAAATCCAAAATAAATGTATAGTGTACATCTCCCTGGTGCAAATCCATCCTTGAAATTAAAAAAATACCTTGCAAATTGACTGAAACAGATTTGACTTGTTGGCATCACCAACTTCTGTCAATATCAATGCAATTTCTACTCACTGTCTGGCAGTAGTGTTTATTATCCAATTTTTTGATGGGTGTATCCATCATGTAACATCTCTGGTTTATTCGTTTGCTCGCGAACCGATGGTCAGCCACAGCAAACCAGGTGCTGGTTGGGAAAGAAATAGAACCGTGACTTAATAGGAGAGGTTGTTGTGAATATTCATTGCAAATTTCAGTCAGAAGTTTCTGAAAGAGTATGACAAAAATGCTACGTTTGTGCAGTATTTAGTGCAGTGATTCAAAGGTTCACATGGTGGACATGTTGGACAAGCCAGTGAGACATGGGTCATTCCACGAAGTTGGGCAAAATTTGTGACAGTGTCCGTTGTTACGTGGGTTCAGTAAAAATAAAAAGTTATTTCCCTGCATGTGGATTCCAAACTGACATTGTAATACATCTTGCAAGGCTGAACATTTTGACAGAGTAAATGACCTACTCTACAGGTCCTGACAGGTGGTAAGAGTTACCCATGTAACAAGGACAATGTCACCAATTGTGCCCAAACCTCATGGAATGACCCACATGTGTTTCCAGTATTACCATGTAAATCTCGTTTGTGGGTGAGTTTGGTTCTGGAAAGAACGGATGGAATCACTGTTTGAGGAAGAAAGAACTGTCTGTCGTCTCCCTACGAGTGAAGGTCTTGAATTTTAAAATTGCTCTTTCAGGAATTTGATTAATGAACTTGCACTGTCAAACAAGGTTGGGTTCTGTTCTCATGCGAAGGAATCGGTTACACTTGACATTATTTCATTGATTTATACTGCTCTCCAGGCGACACGTGGGAGCCGATGCAGTATATTGTAGACGACGGCTACCTCATCTTTGACGGCCTCAACCTCGGCAACGTCATGGTAGATGACGAGAAAGGGATCATCTTCATCATGTACACGTACTGCTACCACCATGACCGGTGTGACATCGCCGACACCAAGCTGGTCAAGAGCTTGGATGACGGCGTGACCTGGTCAAAACCGCTGAACCTCTCGCAGCAAGTCGGCACGGCATCGTTCGCCCCTGGGCCCGGCTTCGGCATCCAGGTTGGCTGACTTCCTTGTCTGGAATTGCAAATTGGATCTCTCTATGAGTGAGACATAAAATGAATGCAGTGGCGCTTAGGGGCTGTATGAATGAATGACAGAGGGCTCTGTGTTGATTGCTTTGCATCAGCGTTTCCCCTACCTAATTCAAACACAAGGTGATCCACTGCACTAATATCAGTGAGCGCCGCAGCCTTTTCGCTTTTCTTGCAGCCTCACATACAAGACTGGATGAGAAAAACAAGAGAAATGTATGTTTGCACATATGTTGAGGATATTTCACTATTCATGTTGAGATTGCCAGTGAAGGCAACACAACGTAAGATTGGTAAATGTACATGCAACATGGGAGCACAGGTGCATCTTGATAGGAGTTATTTCAATAGGCCTGTCAGCACAGTCAGCACTACTTACATGTACATTGGTTGAATGCTCTTTGATTTGGTTTGCAACCTTATCCTCATCATTATCACTGTCAGGGAAGTACCCGGCATTTTGAACAGTGCACATACGTGTATATGCTGGTACTGGCATAGGAGTTATTCCAGAAATTAGGGGTCACATTTTTTTCGTGTCCCTGTCATATCTGACATATAAGATCTCATACGTTCAGAACATATTTTCTAATTTCTAAGAGTAATGAATTAATGCAAATTACATGTACCTGCCAAACAAAACGCAATAGTTTGAAATCAATTCCGGTGATATTTACATGCCAAATAACAATGATTAGATGTGACAGGGACACAAAAATGTCTCACTTTTGGACCCCTAATTTCTGGAATTACCCATATCCTACATACCTTTTGTCATTGGTGATATATGTACAGGTATTGCATTGCTGAGCCTGCCCCTGACTAGCTTACAAAGACACCCGACTGGTAAGGGTGGGACGTTTGTTTTAATGGAAAAAAAGCTCCAAATCCGCTTACAGATTTTCCCAAATGTTTAAACGGAACTGCTGCTTTTAGAGGTTTGACGTTTTGATTGATGCAATCCGGCATTCATTATTTATTGTAAACAATAACTGTTACATATTGTTTTTTCCCTTCGGCATCCACGTACTCTTTGAGAAAAATGTGGATTCTAAAACAATAAACATTACTTGTTTTATTCGCACCAACATCAATCTACACTTTTACATTGGTTAGACCATGTGCATTGTTGAAGTACATAATTACGCATATATATATGAAAACACTGAGGTAGGTGGCGGTGGTATCCGTACAAACCAAAGTGGCCGCTTAACGTACATGTACATGCACTGGGCCAATACACCACATGCTGGTTTGCTTGTACCTTGCAAAATTTGCATATGTCATTCTATCTGTGTTGTGCTTTTATAGGTGCCACGTGCACATACAGCTGCACTTGTAGTCAAGTGTCCACCCGGCCTCTCTTTTTTGTCACCATTGAGGAGTACTTGGGCACATAGCTCATAGAATGAGTGAGCTAGGTATTAAGACAGAGCTTGCTTAAAATAAAGTATGCTGTCGGTCATTCAAGAACGTCAGTACACATGCGCGAGGTCAGCCCTATCAGTTCAGCCACACGCCGACTAACACGTACTTCAGGTGATCGTTTCTTGGATGATCTTGTGTTTTTGAAATACCGAACTGTCTCATTGGTGGTATTGTTTGAAGGGAGAAAGACCACAGATTTGATTGAAACTACATGTAACCAATTCTGAAGTTAGTCAATTTTGATGGTGTAGACTGCAGCACTTGATATCATTTTTCTTTTCAAGAAAAAAAGAGCACCAAATAAGGGGCGTCTGGTCTCCTGTGGACACGGCAGCGGGTTTGGAGGTGGCGTGCAGTGCCTACTGAGCGATGATCACGGCATAACATGGCGATGGGGAGGGCATATCACCAAAAGCAGCGACTTTGTGCCCGACGAATGTCAGGTACATGTATTCCCTTCCATTTCTAGATTAGAGAACGAAAGAAGGATATTGCACGCTGATGGACAGGATGGATGGAAACTTCATTTTGTTACTGCTCTAAGGGAATTACACCGTGTTACAATTACATGTACAAATGAAATATTACCAACTGCATGTTAAATCTTGATAGTCATCAGTGTATCTGGAAAGATATTCAAGAATAGCATTGGTTACTGACATTTGTCATTGATAAGCAATGTCAAGTGCAAGTTGAGAGATTCTGGGATTGCAGCACTTTGCAGAAATGAATGATGCTTACCAAAGAATGATACATGTACATGTAGATTTGAAGTGGAATGCAACTGCTAGTTTTTCAACAAGCAGTGTTGTATTTGAGTCCATCACAAGTCCCTGCAAGTCCCTGTAAGTCCATCACAAGTCATAATTCAGTCTTAAGCCAGTTCACAAGATATTCAAATGAGCTGTGACAAAAGCATTCTATTGTCATTGTTCACCCTGTCACTTATGACTGGCCTTGGGAAGGGACTTGTGACTGGACTTGTGATGGACTTGACTTCGACACTGCCAACAAGATCAGAAAAATCGTCCCTCGGGTGGTATTCACTCTGTATGGGTTTTGTAGATCCACAGCAGCAAAGAACGATGAACTGGAATACTTAAACACGACAAGGTTGAAAATTGAGTCATAGTGGTACATTTATACAGTGTTCTGAGGGTGCCAGGTTTGAATCCATTATGTTGGTAGGTGAAATTTTAATAATCAAAGACAGTAGTCGTTATGAATTTGTGCATACAGGCAGCTGAACTGCCCGATGGCTCCGTCATGCTCAACATCCGCAATGGTCATAGATACAAGTGTCACTGTCGTATTGTGGCACGCAGTTACGATGGTGTGGAGTCGTTTCCTTTGAAAGATATCTATGAAGATTCTACTTTGATCGAGCCAGCGTGTGCTGCAGGCTTGCTTTATCACCGAGATGTTCTTTTTTTCACAAACCCCAAAAGTACCACAGAAAGTGAGTACAGATTCTTAATTCTTGGGAAAAAAATTGTTTGTTTATTACTGTTTGTTTCTGTTCATCCAGTAGTACATTTAGCACCAATCACAGGATGGAGTAACAGTTGAGAAGGCAATGAAGAAATAGTTAGTTTTAGAGGTGGGAGGAAAACCAGGGATAAATGTATTGTTCCAGGGAAAACCTGTGGAACCGGGCAGGGACTGAAAACCCAATCCACAGGCTGACCTAGGGACTGAAAACCCAATCCACATGCTGACCTAGGTGGGATTTGAACCCGGGCCACAGTGGTGGAAGGCAAGGAAAGAGCCGCTACACCAACCTAACTCCAGGGGTGAGATCTGTCAGGATGTTTCCTGATTTCAGGTGTTTTTTCGTCAGGTTTTTCCTGATTTTCCAGGATTTTCCAAACAATCTTTTTCAGAATCTGGAAAATCCTAGTTTATCATTAGGGTGTTTTTACATGTAACAGTTGACATAGTACACATGGAATAGGTAACGGTATGTTAACAGGGGGCCACATCACAAATGCATCTCGTACATAGATCCTATGCTGCCATGAGCCCCTCAAGACATCCGGCGATGATTTTGTGGATATTTTGCTTTCCTCCAATCTCACTCCTATGACTCTCATTGTGAGATCTTTATTCATCATATTCCTGCCTGCACTTTTGCAACAAATGGAACAAATGTGCAGGCCTTAAACTCCCCCTGAGTGGAGAGATTTATGCATAAGCACTGATGCAGTCAAAATGCCACCGAGATGATTATCTGAGAACTGGCCCCTGTTTCCCACTCATTCTTTGTTACCTACATCCATACATCCCAGCCGCAAAGCTTATCGCATGATATTCTGTGTAATTCTGCTGCTGCACAGTGCCCCTGCAAAAATATTGGATGTCACAACTTGCGTATTTCCCATTTATTTCCTTCTATCAAATTTTGAATTTTCACCCAAGTGTTGGGTTTTGCTAAAGCCGGTCACATGCATGGAGTGGTCTGAAAGTTTATGAATCATAGTGAAACAAAGCAGGAGTTTCCAAGTGAGGCAGCCAAAAACCTAGGGGTATTGTCCATAGCTGTCTGAAAATTTGTAGTTGTGAATTGGTGGGAAATGAGATTCCATTCTAATTATTCTACACTTGCTCCCATGCAGGAGTTGACCTGACGCTGCGATGGAGTTACGACAATGGAACAACGTGGGACGGCGAGCTTCAGATCTGGGATAAAGCCAGCGGTTACAGCACCATGACGGCTCATCCGGGACCTTCACAGTATGTCTTCATTCTTTTTGAGAAGGGCATCACATCAACCACCGATTCCATCGAGTTTGTACGTGTGACCTTATATGATGAAGTATAGTTGGACTTCGTCCTTCATGCCCTGTTTGTGCAAGGCACATCTGAAGGGGACCCAGGAAATGAGGATCAATTGCTGTCTGTGTTGATTTTTTACCACATTTCAGTTGCTGTGGCAGTGTTTCAAATTGCAAACCAGCGGTTGCAATATGTTTTGTGAACACTTAATACCCAAAGATGTTTTTCCTTACCGAGCAGGACTCCGATGACACTGCTGGCAGTTTGTTTTGCAATGGATGATACTAATTCACACAAATACGTATCAAAGGAGGTTTAGCCATTCCTATATTGGTTGAGAGCTGAGTCTCTGTATGGTACTGCCTTGGTACTGCCTTGTATTAGCTAGTTCTTTTTTATTTTACAAATTCCCAGGAAAACATCAAGGGATATACCATGAAAGATGTCCATTCTTATATGCCTGTCATACAGGTAATCTCTTTGCATATAATTTTTGAAAGCCCCAAAATTGTTGATTTATGGGATAAAATCATGCGGGTTCCTTATTACTAAAACTGTATATTTCTTAATTTATGGAGGGGTTGAGGTTACCGTGGACAACTGGGAAGCAAGTTGTAAGTGCAGTATGCATTAAAGGAAGTGTAATGTCTGTTTACTTTGAAGTGGATTTCTGTTAACATTCACTTTTTGCATACTTTTATACAGACGTACTGCAAAGTTTTTGTTTGAATGGACTTCAAAATTAATGTCAAATGTATTTTCATATTTTGTGACATTATAACTAATGAGAAATATGATTCAGTTGTACTCTAAATCCTTTAAGAGTAAATAAATGTGCTAATTACGTACAAGAGAACATTTTTCACTTATTTCCCAGTTTAAAACCGTCTGAAGGTTACAATTTTTTTTTTCTTTTGATCCACATGCTTTTGCAAAGGATGTGAAGAGAAATACCTTGGGGAAACGGCTAGGTCACTTGGTGAGAGGGTTCAGGAACACGTGAGGGGGAAGTCATCGGCATTGCACATGCAAAAGAAACATGAGGGGTGGTCTCGAGAAGTTGAGCTTAAAATATTGAACAAGTGCCGCGGTTTTGCGATGCTCAGGCAGGTAATGGAATCGGCGTATATTAACCCTAACTGCCAAGCATATTGTGTGGCTTACACTACTCAGTATTGCAAAATACTAAGCAATAGCCTTAGCCTGACGGACCTAGTGCTACAAATTACTACTTCTGGCTAGGTTACTTCCATTGTTACTTGTACTGAGAATAATAAAGTCATGCATTCATAGCGCCACAGCACTGTATAGTGTATTGTTCTATACATTGTATTTTATGGCTTCAGAGCACAATATTAAAGTAATGTCCTCTTACAAGCGACAGGGCTGAATACATTTTACCACAAGTAGTAATTTGTAGTATTATATAGGGTTATGGTTAAATTAAAGAACTTAAACCTGAAATAAACAGAAAGGAGGAATTGACCTTCGGACAACCATAGAGAGCTGAAGGATGAAAATTGGACAACCCTGGTTTCCATGGGATTTAAGCAATCGACGCGTTCCCCGGGGTCCCGAAACACAAGGCGCGTCGGATTGTTCTTCAAGGAAACAATCAAGCATTCGCACCTGACGAGGGGCGGGAGACGCCCGAAAAGTCGTATTGGAGTAAGTTCCCACAGGGTGATATGGCTTTTAGAGAGGTAAACAAGTTGTCAGGAGAATCCCTAGACAAGGCCAGGAACATCGTAAAGTGTATCGATAATATATTGATGCCTTTTACTGGTCATGTGTGCGTGACATGTTTACTTTGGTAGGCCTACTGGAGCGACAAAGGCGCATCCAGTACGAAATTATCGGGGAAGGGAGCAATTTTTTGTGTGAAAGTGTAAAAAGATGATGGTACTTTCCCATTCAGTGACACATCATCTCTGGTGACTTGCAATAACTCCTGGTTGGAGTATGTGAAATCTGGCCTTTTATGTCGGAGAGTTGTGAGCGGATATAAGAACGAGACCAATCATTAATTTTGGTTTATTTGTCGGTTGACTGGTGGTGCAAGTAGAGGACTGTGTTTCAAATCCTCTTGATAGCAAAGTCTGACAGCAATTTCAATGGTTTTCTAACAGATGAAAATGAAGTCCACAAAACAAGATCTCAATGAAATCCATGAAGTAGGCTTATTTATTAAAAGTCCTTTCGTGGCCATCTATCACAGCTTTAAGATATAATTAAGAGTGAACGCCAGTTCAGTGCTCAATTTTATCCGAAGTCATCGCCACACCGCCCTCTAGCGCATGTGTGCGTCCATATTATCTTTCGACTATGGGATGCACGTGCAGAACTACTTGGAGCTGACTTGTGTGTGCTTATTCCTCCGTGGTTTTACTAAAATGGCCCAGAATATTCTTGAAAAATTTAACTTTTTGTACACTTTTCGCGTACGTCTATCGTGTTTAAATTTTGTATTTATCCTTTGGTTTGTTATTCAACAGGCATTTAGACTGGGAGCAGGGCAGGTGAGCTTAATTGTTTGTAGACAACCATGCATATGACAACACTCGTAACACACTTTGCTGTACGCACTTTGCTATTCGAGTGGGGGCCACTGGCCACCCCCTCCCACTTTTTCAACTATTGTGCCTTGCTTGACTTTTTTTAAAATTTCAGCATGCGTTAGTTTTGAATGTGAGTTTTGCACTGAATTAGACAGATGGTTTTGTTGTGACCATTTTAAGTTCAAGGCTATATGTGTGCCAGCCCGCATGCATTGAGCACTGCAGTGGAAAAGTATGCATGGCCTACTGAATTGTGTATTTGATCCTTACAAATTTGGTGTCAAAATGACCTCATAGAGTAAGTCTGAAAATGAACTGTAGTGATTCCGTGTAGCCGGGGTGCTATAGTAGAACCTACATCAATTAACAGACTTGTGTCTGTGCAGAAAACATATGGTGTGATTGACTAGCTATCCTACCCTACTGTCAAGGTCCACTTACCCACAGCACACCTGCTGACGCTCCTGCATTGCAAGACAATTGACCAGTCTGTCCATACCAAACAGGTGAGTCCCCACATAGCCGCTCAGAAGACCTTGTGGAGGCACGGAGAGGCAGAGGTGAACATCTACCGCATTCCCTTGCTCAGTTACACCCCCGAAGGGCACCTTCTAGCTGCCACTGAAGCCAGGAAGTACTCGGCGGGAGATGCTGGGCCCAAGTTTATTGCCATCCGAAGGTCCTTGGATGCATTGGGTAGGTTCCCACGCATTGCACAGCATCCGTTGTGATGTCTAATTTACAGCAGCTCACACTGCAACCACTGTTTGACAATTGCACATGTTCATGTACAAGCACCTAAAATGCACGTAGTAAATAGTAAATACAGTATCTCCCATACTAGTTGGTCATTGGTCATCACCGTCCTGGCAGGACAGTTACTTTCATATACATGTATGCCACATAACTGGCCATGCAAACTTGTTACCCATGCAGAAAATACTGGAAACCTGGGGCATGCATTTGTCTTTCTATTATGTGATTTGGATACAAAAACATAACAATTATTGACGTGACTCTTCAAATCTGTGATGCAGATTTTGTTTGGAGGGTCCACCTTACGTGTTCAACCATCATATCCCATTTGAACAAATTGGAGTTGTAAAATTGGTAACAAACTTGTATAATGTCCTCTGTTTCTGTGGTGTGAAAAATGGTTAGTATGCAGCAGAAAGACAAGAACAAAACTATTATATTATCTTGAACATTCTGTCCTTAGGAGGAACAGCTTATGAAAGTCCTACTGAATGTTGTGACCCTTTAAGATGTACATGTATCTAAAAGTTTTAATAATCTAACAAGAAGTTCAACAACACCGCTCTAGCTATGACATGTTAAGATCACGACCAGCCAGCCACCGTCTCCAGCCCTGAGCAAAAGAGGGCACTATTGTCTCAGATGGGTTTGAAGAAAGGATATGACACTGAAGTAAAGTACATTAACTACTTACGAGGACATTTAAGGTTGTACCAAAACAGATAATGTTGAATTTTGCGAGAATTTTACACTCCTTAAAGTAGGAGTTCCACAAATCTTATCCGAACTAAGTCTGCCATGGATTTATCTTCATGCACTGTTTCCTATTTATCTTCATCTACTGTTTCCTAGGTGAAAAATGGGACCTGATGCAATTCATCGTCGACGATGGCTATCTCATCATTGATGGTATCAACCTGGGAACCATCATCGTGGACGACGAGAAAGGCATCATCTTCATCATGTACACCGTCTGCAATCACCACGACCAGTGTAACAACCCCAGTACCATGCTGGTCAAGAGCTTGGATGACGGACTGACGTGGTCCAAGTCTATCAACATCTCAAAGCAGATTGGCTGCCAGTCATTTGCTCCGGGCCCAGGCTTTGGTTTTCAGGTAGATTGCATTTTGTGTACTGGGTAAAATGTGCAATTGGGGTTCCGTGCTGAAGCTAGGAATGAGGTATACAGTTATCTGTGTGTGAATTAGAACCATGCACGAACAAGATAAGAGTCCTCTTGCCAAGCAAGAAAGTCTCAACTCACCTCAGTTTGATCGCGGGCATACTGCACAGAGTACCCACAAGCAATTTCATAAAAATTATTTCAGCGAATTTGCGTGTGCATTAAAGAAACACAGGGCAATAGTTAGTGTTTGTCAGATCAGCCTGTCTCACAGTTACAGGGCTGCTATAAACACAGTGCAGACACTGTAATGGCAGTCAGATTGCAGACTGTTAATGTCCTTTAAAAAAAATGGAAGCAGGAAAGGAAGAATAGAGCTAGCTTGTAACTTTGACCCTCTTGTCCAACTGGGGGGGGGGGTGATTTTCTTACCATAAAATGGTTGGAACTTGAAACATTTTATTTCAATGAAATTTCTCATTTCACTTATTTCTCAGCAAGATGCTTTGCTCCAGTTTCATCTGTCCCCCAAGAAACTAAATACATTGACCATGAAGCAGCATGCATTTTTGGAAAGGAATATTTAGTTGTTGATTTGTAAATTATAGTCCTGTGGAGCAAGCAGATTATTCAAATATTTGTTTCAGGCAACCCTCAATGGATTATAAATGCATTGTTTCCTTTCACCAGAAAAAACTGGCTCCACACCAGGGCCGTCTGGTCTCCTGTGGACATGGCAGTAGGTTTGGTGGTGGTGTGCAGTGCCTACTCAGCGACGACCATGGGACGACATGGCGTGTCGGGGGCTACATCAAACGGAATGGGGACTTTGTACCAGACGAAAATCAGGTACACATGCTGTTGTGGTCAGCAGAAAAATTGATCTGGTGAATATCTGGAACCAGCAGTGAATTTTAACATTTGATGCAACTGAAAATTTTCTAATCAGCCACACCCATTGAGGGTATGCCTTGCAGATTTGCACAGAGTATTTGGACATGTTGGAAGTGTATATCTTATAAGAAGCAGATGGACCTTGATAGCTGAGCTGCCTTGCATTCCTAAATTCGAATTGTTAAATTGGTTTATGATCACTTTTGCAAACATGATGGGTTCTGCAGAGCTGCCAACCAGTACGATTTTATCGTTTTCATACGATTTTTCAGTGACAATATGACATTATAATTTTTCTCAATAAAATACAATTCACCCAAAATTATTTTAGTTTTTTATCCATTGTTTGGCTGAATTTCGCACGGTAACATCAATTGTCGGCAATGTTGGAAGTTCCATGCAAATGCATGCAACATGCATGATGAGGTGTCCACCCATTAGGCCCTCTATTGTCTGTTGCTGCTTCGTTTGTGCAGTTTGTCTGTGCACCGTACATAAACTATGGATGTAGACTGTGCATCTCGCTCGATTGTTCACATCCGAATCAAGCTCCAAGTTACACAACACTGAAGAATTGGAGATTTTGGGGGGAAAATAGGACTTTTTAAGGTAAAATTATAGGATTTTTGGTCAAGTGAGGTTGGCAGCTCTGGTTCTGCAAAGGGGCTGTAGAGGCAGTGAAAGGCATTCCCCTGAATGGTGCATCTACGCATCCATCTAATAGAGAGTGTGTGCACCACTTTCGCACAGTTGTTGGGACCTTTAAAAGTAAACCATGTCCACCGCATCCGCATTTATGTTTAATAGAGGGATTGCACTTCACATTTTTTCAATGATCCCTTGCCATGTTAAAGGAACCATTACTGAGTACCAGCTGCAACGGGTCTATCAATGAAGAAACTGAAAATGTAGAAACCTTCAATTACATTGCAACTTGAAACTTAACCCTGTGGAAACGACTGGGTAATATTATGAAAAGAATCTCATTCACATTCACAGGCGAATTTCCCGCTTGTGAAAAAAAGCTGCGAAAAATTTTCCCACTTGTGAAAAAAGTGTGAAAATAATTCCATTTGTGAAAATTTTTCCACTTGTGAAATTTTTTCCCACTTGTGCAAAAAGGTGTAAACATTTTTCCACTGGTGAAAAAAGTGTGAAAAAAATTTCCCACTTTGGAATTTCTTTTCCACAGACGGGAAAAGTGTGCAAATTTTTCCCACTGAGGGGAACATTTTCACAGTTTGTGAAATGAATATTCATTTTCCCGGATGGGAAAAAGTGTGAAAAGCTTTCTTTCTTTTGAGGTTAATTCTCAGTTGCAATGTACTGTACGTGTACATGTATGTGCCCTTTTACATATTGCTTCGCTCTGTTTTCCACAAACACATACTTACTTCAAATTACTTTGCAGTGGCTTACTTTGCCCCAATTTCATGCTTTTGTCTACAGGCTGTTGAACTGTCAGACGGCTCCATTATGCTAAACATCCGCAATGCCCACTTCTACAACTGCCACTGTCGCATGGTGGCACGCAGTTATGATGGGGCCGAGTCCTTCCCCTTGAAGGATGTGTACGAGGATAAGGTTTTGATTGAACCAGCGTGTGCGGCAGGACTGCTGTTTTACAGAGATGTGCTGTTCTTCACTAATCCAAAAAGTACTACTGAAAGTAAGTGGAATCTTTGATCAGAGCTTTGTGACTGGGTCTGTCTGTATGCTTCAGTCACGGCACTTTAGAAACAAGTCTTTTTACACCGAATGCCATTTGAATTTCACTGCCGATCCTTTTTCAATGGCCAACTGTACAGTTTTTGTTGGAACAATTGTTCTAAAATGCTTAAATTGGTTTATTGACTTTAAAGGCCGTTTTTCTCAAGTTGAAATCTAATTTCAGGTTCCATATCTCTTTCAGAATTTATTCAAACTTCCTCAAACACGCATCAAATGAAAGTTTGTTTTTATACGTACATTACAGTGATCCCAGTTTCAAATTTTGAATTTTCACCCAAATGTTGGGTTTTGCTAAAGCCGGTCACATGTATGGCATGGTCTGAAAGTTTATGAATCATAGTGAAACAAAGCAGGAGTTTCCAAGTGAGGCAGCCAAAAACCTAGGGGTATTGTCCATAGCTGTCTGAAAATTTGTAGTTGTGAATTGGTGGGAAATGAGATTCCATTCTAATTATTCTACTCTTGCTCCCATGCAGGAGTTGACCTGACGCTGCGATGGAGTTACGACAATGGAACAACGTGGGACGGCGAGCTTCAGATCTGGGATAAGGCCAGCGGGTACAGCACCATGACGGCTCATCCGGGACCTTCACAGTACATCTTCATACTCTTTGAGAAGGGTGTTTCATATTCAACTGAATCAGTTAACTTTGTACGGGTGAGCCTGTATGACAAGAGATAGCTGACTTCTTTATTTACACTTGATGCCCAAGATGCAAGTATTGTATTAATGTACATGTACTGTATTGGTAGAAGTTAATAAGTCAGTCTTCAACACATTTTTTTCAAAGGTCCTGAAAACAACTCATTGACGGAAGAAACAGAGAAAACACAAAGTTTAAATGTTACAGGGCACAACACTTTTATTTCAGTGGAAGCGTTTTTAGTGACAGTAGAACTTTATCATGATGCTGCCATGTTTGTCTTGTTCCCTGTAGCCCCTTTGGCAACATTAATACAACTTCACATCTTGATAAAAGGGAACAAACTCTTTCCTTCCTGCCTGAGTTTAGTTACAGTGCTTTGAATGTGGGAAAAGCAAGATGGCTGCCCCATGATAGAGGTCTATACCAAGCCCTCTGAATGACTCCCAAGCTTCTTAGCCCTTTTCAGATAAATAAGAACACCAACTTCTCCTCATTGGCTTGTTCTTAATGGAGGGATATTGCTTTATATGTCGCCTTTACCTTGATTGGATGAAGCACTGAGTTCAAAAACTACTTCACCTACTGGCACTGGCAAAGATGGTATGCTGTGGTATGAAGATGTGACAAATACGCAGAGCAGAAGTGGTAAGATTAACACAAGAGTTGTATAATTGTTTTATTGTATATGCGGGAAGTTTTTAAAACTTCCACTTTTAAGTGGTTTAAAGAAAGAAAAAAGATATCATCTGGTGTAGACTATTTTCACCGTTGTAAGGGAGTCCAGACTTGTGCAATTCTCAGGATTTAACAGAAATAAGGGGAAGTGAGGTGCAGTTTAACACATTGACCACCGACTACGAGTATATTAATTGTCACAGGTGCACCGAATTTTGCCACTACGGATATACTCATAGGAAATGAAAGGCTTTTGAAAATTGAATAGACTGGCATCATCGAAGAACACAACACATACGCTGCTGGCAGTGTGGAGGACATAAATCTGTAAAATGCTCATGTTCATATAGATACCTGAAAGGTACCCATCAAATATGTGCGCATGTGTACAACGCTAGGCAAATGAGAATTCCCCATGAAATCATGCATGGCAGTCAACCTGTGAAGCCCAAAAATATTTATACCCCTTGAAAATTTTGTAGTTGCTGTATTCTTAAAATATTTGAACTGGGATGGTCAATCCAGGCACACAGAATCTCATCTTTCCTTTGCAAAAGCCCGTCTGGGCTAAGATGTAAACTTTTCGTTGTCAACTCTGGTCTTTTAGTTTAAATTCTATGTTGTCCAAATTTTGAATGGGTGTGAATAATTGTGGGTTTTAAACTGTACATACACACTGCAATATAGACGATAGAAGAAGGCAGAAACTTTCAAAGTGTGACTTGGCCTGAACTCAGTGCAGCCTGGTGTTTTCACTTGCCCGCTGGATGTTTGATGGGGGGGGGATTTTCTGAAACCTATCCTCAAAAATCTGACTTTTTTGGTGTATTTTTTGAACTCTTCTTTATTAGGTCATAACAGCCATATTGGCTCATATTCCTAACAGTGTCCAGTATCCCTTCACTCCCGGAAACAAGAACAGCTAAACATTGTACACAGAATATTTTAAAGCAATGGCCATTTCTTCGAGCTTTTGTTTTGTACAAGCTTTCAAAGCTTAGGCCGATGAGAACAAGTTACCATCCATGCATGTGCATTGCAAGGAGATCAAGCTTTCACATGCCATTGGTGTGCATCCTGGCACCAAAAACCACTCATGTCCAATTAGGAACTTTTTGCCAACTATTGCTCCATGGTAAGATCGGTACCCTTACCTGTCAACATAGATGTCTGCTGGTGAAATTATAAACTTACACATACATGTATACTCTGAATGGGCTGCCACCCTATCTCATGATTTCTCTGGTCTCTTTAAGAAGCTTCTATATATAGAAATGTGTAACTTCCGTTGCCATACTTCTGAGGCATCAGTGTGTGAGATCTGACATGTTGTCACCATCGCTGGGGCTGATTGGTTGTCTTTATAGACAACTTTTCTTTTCAAGAGAGTAAGCAATCTGAGAGATAGCGAGAGCCCATTCCAACCTGTTGTTTCCAAAATTCTTGGCCGAAGAGGACAATGTCTTTCAGATGCAGAGCTCAGATTTCAGAAATAGCATTAAAGCTCGAAGTCATTGTGCAGCTTGCCGCGACACCCAAAGAGGTACAGTTAGACCCTTTCAGAACAATTATAATCCCCACAGAATAAAATGTATTTAATTCTACCCCTTTTTTATGAATGCTAACCAAGCCACTTAGTTTTCATGATATAGTGTTAACTGAAGACTCGTTCACAATCATCAAACTCACCAGTAGAGGATACTTGAGGTACTGGTTTCCAACTTTTGAACGCCCCTATTTGGTGCCATTGTTTGCATTGAAAAGAAAGACCGGTATGTGTACATGTATTTATGTATAAGGAAGGCGTTAAAAACGGGTGTCTTGGACACCCAGGCCAAAATGGTCATCGTGATCAACTGACCTCTGTTAGGTGCATTGAAAAGAATGGGACCCCTTCCGCTTTTTGAGTCAGGAAGGGCGGTCCCCACTTTTGGCAAGTCCAATAATGGGGCAGGGGTTAACGCATTGGTCTATTAATGTCTGATGCCTGATCGACTGGTCTCCTCACTTTGAAAATCCTTCCGCCGGTGGTGCAATGCATGTGTTCCTTACAAAGTATATGTATGATGTTACATTGTAAGTGCACAACATCCTCACACACTGCTACCTCTGCTGTACCATGCACCATTGTCATCTCGTAACCTGTCTAAATTGTCTGATTATAATTGTAACTACTGCAACTTTAAAAATCAGTAATGGTAAGCACGATTCAAATAGCTACATACATCAACTTAGATGCTAAACATTTTTTGAGGAAAAGTTCTATTTAGTCATTTTGAAATTTCCTTGTTTCTTTGCAATAACAGTACATGCCAGATGGAGCAACTTTGCCGAATTTCCAATGGTGCTTTTTGTCATTGTACGTTCTCTTCAACATTTGCTTGAAACTGTGCTGGCTTGTTAGTAGTTATGCAAATTGTTATTTCTGTGAAAAAGTTTGCTACTTAAAAGGATGTCGCGGTACACTTGTGTATATATATGTAAGGGAAGCATGATTTGCTTAGTGCAAACATACATAGGGCCTATTATGTATGTTTGCACTAAGCAAATGTAAGTGGTGTACATGCAATCAAAGTATAATCTAGTTTGTTCGGTAAAAACGCTTTGTACTTAGAATACATGCTTTTAATACAATTTTGGGGGTATTTGAATAGCAATATGTTCAGAAATACACCTGCTTTTATACCTGTTTATAATACAATTGCACTGATTTTATGTTGTATAGTTACCGCACTGCAAAACATTTTTATGTTGATAGTTATTGGACTTTTACTTACCGAGATGGTATTGCAAAATAATATTACACACACTCTGGCATTGTTTTTCCCTTTTAGTTATCATTTTTCACGATAACTAAGAAGTACTATTTTAGGGTATATAATTCACCGGTTTTGGTTTTAGTCTTGATCAGGTGCGTTAAGATGCTTGTTTAATGTGTGAAAGCTTTAAGAATTGAAAATTTAAGAAATTGAAACCATCTTTTCTTAATTGTAGCAGCAATGGGATTTTTAAAAATTCAAAACTCCAAAATGCGTCATAGCGTCTCCGTTACTCTAATTTTCAATGTTTGTTTTACTACTTTCACGGATATTTTACTGCCTTTTGGTTTTATGTGGAGTTTTTTGTGTCTTTGAGCAAAACTGTGATGTCATCCCAGAAAGATATCCTCAGTGCATTTTCTGTTTGGCACAGTAACTCTTGCATTTTTTTTAAAATGTGTGATCATCAGTAGGCCTACACAGCAGTAAGCAAGGAAGCAACCCTTTGTCAGAAATTGTTTTCAGTAAGTAAATGCCGGCTGTACAACTGAACAGAAAAACCGACCCACGTCTTCCCATGATGACATCCTAGTAACAGCGCCATGTGTCATCCAGTAAAGCATGGTAAATTTAAACGCTTTAAAATTTCACTCTTCATTGCACTGAACCTAGTAGGGAGGTCAAATGCTTTTATACTGAAGAAGAGTATAAAGTGTGGTTGAAGGTGACAATAGATAACGACAAAACTAGAGTGGGGAAAGTAAATCACAAAACTTTGGATGCTGTGTTACAAAAAAAATATGCCAAAATCGACTCTCAACGTAGGCCTAAAAAGTGGAATTTTCAACAAAAAAAGCCCTGTCTTCCAGCCTGTCAGTATGCCTATAAAAAGTAAAATCTGCAGGCAGAATGAACTGAAAACGCTGGTTTTGGGAAGTAATTAAATAAGTAAGTTTTGAAGGACCTATCTCGCTTGCACATGTGGCGCCGCTTCGATCCTTCTTTCGTACATGGTGTCGTTACCGTGAAGACGTCGCCCACGTGCAACGGGTGGAAAAAAATCATTGCGCGCGCGTGAACTGAGTCGCTTTATGGATCTTGCCACCAGACTTACACGGATCTGGGAGCTTGGTGAGTATAGCGGTGAAAACAAATCGCTGCATTGCGAAAAATTTGCTTGTAAAAGCCCCCGGATGAACGCCTATAGTTCATGTCCGTCCATTGGCTGGGTTGTAAAGGGAGAAAAAAATGGCCCTCTGATATCGTCCACAAACAACATTTTAAGATAGGGAGGAATTTCAAGTGTCGAAAATAAATGTGAAGTACATGTACGTACCACACTGCGTGCAGGAGACGCACCGTACTGCACCAGACTATTCATGGTTCAGAAGCTTTCAAAGTAAGTCGTCTGTAGTGTGGTCAAAATAATTTGGTTTGCCCACTGTATACTGTTCCGTTTACACTGCTCAACTTTTCAAATCTTTACTTGGACTTAAAATTCTGACTGTTGAAATACTAAGGATACCACAGAGGGGTGAGTCAACATGGCTGAATTTTAAATAAAGAAGTTTTCTGCTGTTAAATTCTCACTCTTGTTAGTACAAGTTGGTTAGGCCTAGTGCTAGTGGAGTGTCAGTCCGAGTAACTAGGCCTCTACAAACACGACGAGTTCACCGTCTTTTAACTCCTGGTCGATGACTGTGTGTTCAGATGCAAGAAGAGGCAATTCGAGGAGTCATGATATAGTTATACCACGGTTAAACTGGATCACGGCTGTTTTGTGTGGCAGGTTAGCACGGAAAACGTCGAGCGATTCAGGCATAAACTAGTTAGTTCGGAAACAGTCGTCGTATGCAGTTTATTTCGTGTCAGTGATAGCTCCATGGTGGTCAGGGCATGTACCTTCCAATTGATTGTATTACCAATGATGGAGGAAGTAGCTTTGGTGGCACTGGTGGTACACACTATCAGAGTTTGTTTCACATCATTTGGCATACATTTGGCATTGACGCTGGTCTTGTTGAGTCATGTGAATCTTGGAGTTGGCCAGCCATCAGCTGCAAAGGTACGCCACTTTCGTACAAATATCTAGGGCCAGTAGGTCTAGGGCCCTGCAAGAGTACAATATTTCAAAACTTGGAAAGAGTTCCATGATTGATATACATGTATTATTCGGACGCCACTCGACACCCTGTGCACAAACCCAATGAAACTGGTCTTAAAAATTATTTTTTAGACGACCTTGTTTTTTCCTTCCTACATTGAACTTTCCTTGATATGCTTTTGCTTTCTGATGGCTAATAATAGGCTAACTACATGTACATGTAGGTCACTGTACGGAATAATTAGTACTGTTGTACGTATGGTCATGGAGGAAGGAGGGGGTATGGTATTGTGGAACTCTTTCCTAAAATGTTTAGGTCTATGTAGGGCCTACTGTACTGCATGCATGTATTCATGTACATGTAGGCCTACGTATTTAGGCCTTTGTGTGACTGTTCGTTGAAATATAAAATTATTAGGAATAACATTAAACACAAGAAGTAGGCCTACAAATCAAAAGAACAATAAATTTAATCAAAAAGCAATGGAGTCACAGGCCTACATCATACATGTACATGTACTTTCAAAGCTGTGGAGAATGTCTAGCCGTGGTGTACTGGAACATGGGAAATGGGAAATTGTGGGAGGAATCTTTGAATGAAATTCAACTGCATGTACATGTACATGTACATGTAATCACCTTGATGGGTTTTCTAAGTTTACATGCAGTACATGCTGGGATTTCTAAACATGCAGGGATGAATTTCCTGGCCATGGAAATTTGAGAGTGCTGGGGGGGGGTTGACATGATACAGTACAGATGTACAGCTGCTAGATATATTGCATTCATGCACATGTAGGATCTTCCATCAGAACGCCATATTTATGGTTTTTCTGGTCTCAATTTTTGAGTAATATTGAATATACAGTCCATTTTGGTTGTAAGTCTTCTAGAAATTCTTCAAGATCTGCTTCTCTCACCTACAACGGAACAGTGGGGGAATGATTGAATAGCCCATCCGTCCCCCCTCCCCAAACATGCCAAAGGGGGGGATATCCCTCTGGATTTACACCTGTGATCCGTAGATGGACATGACATTGTTACCCACAGGACAAAAACCAAAGAAAAAACTAAACAATTTTTTACGACAAACTAAACATTAAGGACAAGCACAGCTTTTTTAAACTACTTATTACACAAGCAAGGAAAAACAACAAATTATACTTCATTCATTACAATCTAATGCAAGGTAAACACAAAATGTTCAGCAGTAGCTAGGATGCTGTAGTACTGACATTAGTCGTGGAGTATCCTCAGAGGCTTGTTGGATGGAGCTACAATCCTGGCCAAATCTCATTGGGCTCCCCATCCCCGGGCCCCCTCTCAATGTTGGGTTGCATTGCGCGGTCTGAGTTCCAGCTCGAGATGACAATATGGACGGGGGAGTGGGGGACCTGCAAGGGGTGTGGCCACTGAAACGTGTCCTAACAGTTTTGTCCAGGATTGTAGCTACATGTAGCTAGCCCAATTATGTTGCCAAAACTTTAAGTCTAATGGCACATTAAATAAAGCTGCCCTTAGAACTACAGTATGGTCAATCCTAGTTGAGAGACCATGTCCAAATTATTCCAAAAGGCAAGTTACTCAGACAGGGGCACAAATTTCCCTGTTTATTGCAATATGTTTTCCCCAAATACTTCTTCATTTGTGTTGAAAGAAAATGTCCTTTATAGGTTGCATACATGTAGGTAATTTTAGACTAATACACCTTTTTAACAGATGGAGATTTCCTTTAAAAAGTAACGTTTTCAAACCATGGAGCTCTAAATTTCAAAGTAGGGACTCAGGGGAGCTGAAGCTTTCATTACTTCATCAACTGAAATGAAAGAGGGACAGGTACACTTCATCTTTAAAAACAGAGTTAAGCAATTGTGTTTTGTTGGGAAAATGTACTTTGAGCTGTCACATGACTCACCGGTTGAAGGTAATTAACAACTCTCCAAAATTACATGTAGGCTTATCTGTTACCAGTTGTCCCAGCTGAGTTTTTTGTACTATTGACGTGAAAAGGATTAAAGTTAGGCCTACATGTATCAACTTATGAAACACAATTTGCGCACTGTTTCAGTCAACACTTCTGATGCCGAACCAAAGAGCAGGGTTGTTGACTTACATGTAAGTCATACAAATGTACATGTACAGTGTATGAATGGGACACGGGTCAGACTAGAGTCACCATTTTTGTGACTTGACTTGCAACTACCCTGTTCCAGCTTTGACTGATGATGTGACTTGGGATTTTCAAAAAGTGACGTGACTAGCACTTACAAACAGTGACCTGCAACCATGTCTTCCCGAAGTAGTATTGGAGTACACATGGAAATGGAGCGGTAGAGTGAAGTACTAATCAAGTGAGTCAAGTAAAGTTCAGTAGTTCATAACTCATAACTCAAGTTGATACCTTGCCCTGTTTGCTTATTGCAGTTGGACAAAATAATGCGTGACTTTACTTGTACAGATAGAAAAAGATTTGTGACTTGCCATTTGTTCGGAGGAAATGACCTGTAACTTGAATTTACCTGCAGTTGAAGGACTAGTGACTGGACCAAATTACTGGGGCTTGAACAAATGACTTGTGACTTGACATATATTTGCAAAAATGACTTGCTGCCTTGTCTGACAAAGAGGTTCTTGTCGAAATCAAGTACATATTTTTGCATTACACTCACAGGTAAATCCATTCATTGCAGCCCAGAGACCCCTGTGGATGCAAGGGGAAGCGGAAGTCAGCATCTACCGCATTCCCTTGCTCAGTTACACCCCCGGAGGGCACCTTTTAGCCGTCGCTGAAGCCAGGAAGTACTCGGGGGGTGATGCTGGCCCAAAGTTCATGGTGATCCGGCGATCAGTGGACGAGTTGGGTAGGGTTTGCAATTCCCTTACACACTAAGATATGTGTTATTGTTCTACCTGAGTGTATATTGCTCACACTTTAAACAACTGGTTGAAAGAAAGGTTGGAGGAGGGAGGGGTACTTCCTTCAAGAATCTCTTCAAAAAATCTACAGGTTCAATGGGGTGGCCGGTAGTTGTTACATCCAGGTACTTTTCAAAGAATTTGTTTTGATTTTAAAAGTCTGAACCAATATTTAGCAAAAACAAAAGAAATCCTACATATGCCAACAGAAAAACGAAAAAATGATTGACAAAATTTAAGAAACAAAGAAATGGATTACTTCATGCCCTGTTTGTGCAAGGCACATATCTGAAGGGGGCCCGGGAAATGAGGATCCATTGCTGTCTGTGTTGATTTTTTACCACATTTCAGTTGCTGTGGCAGTGTTTCAGATTGCAAACCAGCGGTTGCAATATGTTTTGTGAACACTTAATGCCCAAAAGAAGTTTTTCCTTACTGAGCAGGACTCCGATGACACAAAGAGGCAATCACTTAAGATTGCAGCTAAGTTTTGTCAAATAATTGCCACGTGGCAGAAGCTGGAACTGACTGCTAAAACCTTGCTTCAGTGGAAAAAGGCGCATGTATGAACAAGACTTCTTGATCTTCGATATGCCCAGCACCACACTGTCTAATGCATCAGCTCCTCAAGGAACAGTATGTTATTTAGTATCATTCACATTTGCATTGTCCGTAAATCTCATGACGCCATAGGAGATGAATGGGAGGCAATGCAAGTCATTGTTGATGATGGCTACCTCATCTTCGATGGCCTCAACCTTGGCAATGTCATCGTGGATGATGAGAAAGGCATCATCTTCATCATGTACACCGTCTGCAATCACCACGACCGGTGTGATGTCACCAGCACCAAACTCTTGAAGAGCGTTGACGATGGGCTGACGTGGTCGAAGCCTGTGAATATTTCAGAGCAGATTGGAACTCAGGCTTTTTCACCAGGCCCAGGATTTGGCATACAGGTAACCTGCAGTTGTCAATAGTTTTGTTTTTATGCTCTGAATATTAAACTGAACTCTACCGGGATTTTGACCATTCGCGTTGGTTGGGAACCCATTACATGCACGTGTAACATCCCATTGACATAGCCAAGAGTGTGTTACACAAAACATGAAGTACATGTATTAAAAACAGTAGAACATAATTGTTCAAAACACCTGTCAAGTTGAGAAGAAATTCCCTAAGTCATGGTACTATTTAACATGATTGTAGTTGGGGTGTTCTAAGCACAGGAATCACTACGTTGTTCGAGGAATAACATGTAGCCTTAGTCTAAAAGTTTTTTAGGGAATGCGTTGTAACCACTCTTGTCAAAAACTTTTGACGCAGAAAAAATTTGCTCCCTACAAAGGACGGCTTGTGTCTTGCGGTCATGGCAATTTCAACGTGGATGGTGTGTACTGCCTGCTGAGCGATGATCATGGGATGACGTGGCGATGGGGAGGATCCATCAAAGGAATACCATACGGGCAGAAGAAGGTGGAAGGAGACTTTGTGCCTGACGAGTGCCAGGTGAGTACGGCCACAGGCTGAGGAGGGGTGAGCTGAGAAAGTAAGACTACAGACCGCTTTTTACAGACTACTTTTTTCAAATGCTCTGACACATTCTTGCCAATTAACAATATTGGGCATTGTGATTGTGTCTGGAAAATTCTCTAACAATGACTCCTTTTTTCCTTGTTAAATGAATCCTCATACCACAAGTCCTGGAAGAGCAACTTGCCCCTTCCCCCACTGATCATGATTCGTTTTAGTGTTTTTAATGTAGAGACAACAAAGAAGGAATCCTCCATTGGCTTGTGGGGGGAGGACTGGAGACATGTTGCAATTTTCTTTTAGGAATTGAACAAACCATTTTAGAAATAGTAATACATGTACTGTAGCACCTGATTGAGGAGGGCGTTAAGATCAGGTGAAAAGTTTAGAGTTGTTTTGGGAGGAGATTTTAAGTTTGCCCTTCCCCCAAAACATAGGTTGATGTTCTGGTTAATAAATCAGAAAGGATATGAAATCCCGAGAGCACGAGTGGGATTTCATCCAGGGTCACCGGTGGCAGGCAAAAAGAGATACCACTGTGACAAACCGACTTCCAGTTTGTTTTAAGTCTTTGACCCCGATTTTACTGACCGTCTGCTGTGTGCTTTTGCATCTAGGCTGTTGAACTGTCCAACGGCTCAATAATGCTCAATGCGCGCAATCAGTACCACTTCAAATGCCACTGTCGTGTAGTGGCGTGGAGCTACGACGGTGGGGAGACCTTGCCAATCCAAGATGTGTACGAGGATAACACCTTGATAGAACCGGCGTGTGCTGCTGGGTTGCTGCTCCATCGAAATGTGCTGTTTTTCTCCAATCCCAAGAGCACTGTCGCTAGTAAGTAGGATGCTACTTGAGGGTCCTTAGAGGCCCATGCGCATTAACTGTGAAGAGGACACTGCTTTTCCTAATGTTAGAAAGCATACTTACAAGGATAAAGTTTCTTTGCCAATGACACTTTGACAAAGATAAGACCTGCCTTTAAAATCTGCATGCAATTTTGTTTCCCTTCCATTGATGTGAGAAATCTGTCAAATGCAGTTGGCTCATAAGTAAGCCCGCATGTGGTGTAATCATAGAAGCATTATGTCACTGCAGGGGTTGACCTTACGCTGCGATGGAGTTACGACAACGGGACAACGTGGGACGGCGAGCTTCAGATCTGGGATAAGGCCAGCGGTTACAGCACCATGACGGCTCATCCGGGACCTTCACAGTATGTCTTCATTCTTTTTGAGAAGGGCATCACATCAACCACCGAATCCATTGAGTTCGTACGTGTGAGCTTATATGATGAAGTATAGTCACAATTTCAGTTAGAGTGTGATATCTTGTAAAAAGTCAGAATCAGTGACCGCTGGTTCAGGGGACCGTAAAAGTTGAATATTTTGTATATTTGTCATAAAGTTATGCAGTCTTATATGGTATTATGCATAATAATGCATTTATATGTCTACATTGAAGTTGTGCTTGATGGCTGACTTCAGTTGCAAATGTTCTTATGTGATTCTGCCTTGATCATTTGGTACATGTCTTTGTATGTAACACCTCACCTGCAGACTCTGTATCTTGATTGGCCGAGAGCCAGTCATGTGGCATTGGCTATTTTAGCTACATGTACATGTATCTTCTTGTGCACAGCCAAAAGAAGTATACCCATAGCAGCCAAAGAAGTACATGCATGACTACAAGTTGTGTGCAAAAGCGTACTTGTGTTATTTGCATGCAGTTTTGAAGAGCTTGCCCTTCAGAGCAGAGTTCAAACATTTTGTGAAGAGGTAGGTTGGAAAAGTGCAGGAAAGTTTCAACCAATTTCTTATTCAAACAAATGTATTTTTGTACGTATTTAAGTCAGTTATTGCTTGAATCAAGTAGAATCTGTGGGAGAGATGTTATGAAACAAATATCAAGTGGTTTATATCGTGGTATAATAAAACTAGCCTCCCTCATTGATCTATGGAACATTCAGAATTCTCCGTTAGTTTTACTGCACCACACAAAGCATTCGGTATTTTTGTAATATTGCTTGAAACAGATAGAAATAGATCTATTTACAGCAGACTTACTTTCTTTTTTGCACAGTGGTATCTATTTCTGCTTATTTTGCTAAACCTTGTACTTCATAACCAATTGCTATTTGCTAGGAGCTTGTTATTTTTTGGTTCAAGTAATTTTTGGATAATCGGGTGTAAATCTAGAAACGCGTTTCAAAAGCCTTTTGTTGGAAACTTTATAACAGCAAGTGATATTCAGTGAAACCAGGTGCCCCTCTTGAATTTTGTGTACAAATGCAAAGGAATGCATGGGACTACACTGTGCTGCCCTGTGATGAAGTTTTTAAGATGTTGTATTCAGAACCATCACAAGGGCATTGAGTAGAGAGTAATTTAAGTGTACCCCTAGCATGCTATATTTGCTACCATGGAGGTAGGAAAAGACTCCACGTTGCTAACAACACTCGCAAATCATTTCTCATATTGAAATTGGACTCTTTGCAAACAAGCCCGCTGACTGTATCTGGGTATGGATGCATCAGCATAAGAAAACAGATTTTGCAGCAATCTCAATCTGTGCAGCGCAGCTTTCTCGCACAAAGAACACGTGTTTTACACTCGTCAGAACGATCACTCGTTCCTCTTGCCGCTCGACGTCATCTGAACCGCTATGCAGGTAATAAAATTACGAGACCGCAGGTAGTACGGTCAAAGGGTACATTTATGAATTCAAATCATTGTCTGATTGACTGCACGTCTCCAGGTCAGAGACAGAGCTGTTTCTGGAGAGAGTTGAGACATGAGTGTCTGAACTGTTGGAACCAAAATGGTGGATGTGCATCAGTGCACAGGGACAATTATCACACTATAGCTGCATGCTGTGCCCCACGCATTATGAACAGCTCTTTCATGTCTTTTGGTTCTAAAGTCTGAAGCTGGCACCCCTCTCTCCGTGAACACCTCTGTCCGGAGATGAACAATGACGCCCTCTGCAGGTTTGACAAATCACTGAAAGGAGTGAAATAAATTCCATTATTTTATGGGGCTGGGGGCTCTTTTTCTGGTAAGTGGTTCCAACGGATCCACCATACTGGACAACAAACTAGCTCTATTGTTTTTGTTTTCATTATTCGGCTCCGAAGATAAAATCAAAAGGCCACAGCCGCCAGTGACTCTGACTTTAAAACCTATGTGTCAAGAATCAAACAACAGACTGAACGTTTTGGTGTTGACATCGGTCGACTTTTTATTCGTTATACAATGTGTTTCCAATATCAACATTACCCGAAATTTGCATCTTTTCCCATCAGACCAAAGTTTCTTAAAATTTTCTCCAACAACTTATATATGCACATATCTTTGAATCCAAACTTTACATTTCGAAATGCTCCATCCAGCCCATGTTGAACATGAAGAAAATGACTTGAGTGGGAGCCCAGCAAAGTACAAATGTCACAAATACAATGACCAGCATCTCGAAAACACCACGCCTCACCCAGAGAACTTGCTGGTGATGAGATCGAGTGCTGCTGCTGTTGTCCGAGTCAAGGGTGCTGACCAAGTGCGGTTGCTGCATTCTGGTGCTGGTCATCGTCATCTGCTTTCAGTGGCTTGCAGTTGGCTTGACGCTTCAAGGTCACTCCCATGTGTATGTAGCAGAAAAACATGATCGTCATCGGAATGAAAAACTGCAGGCAAATGATGAGCGGGCCCATGACTTTTGAGGCTTCGAGGTGCCGGTAGATGCACTTCCCGTCCACTATGGTGAGAAGGAGGAACGAGTAGGACTTAATTGCCGTGCCAATTAGCCACACAACCACAATCGTTGCCGCAAGACACGAGAACGCATCAGCCGGAGGCGAAGAGGGTAGACGATGCTGAAATACCTCCCCAAGGTCAGGGCAAGTAGGTTATACGTGGAGGTTACGAAGAGCAGAAAAAGGACAGCATCACCGATCCACATCTTGCACAGCAGCTCGCCTCCTTGATTCTCCGGGAGCGGGAATGACACAAGGATGTTTCTCTTGAGCAGCAAGACCAATGAGCCCAAAAAGTCGATGACGGCCTGGTGACAGATGAGTGCTATGGAGGCCTTGTGCATGGAGGAGACTCGCCAGATAACGATGATGACGAGGCCATTGCCCATTATGCCTGTAACACCTATAATGGTCTCACAGATGCGGTATATCAGCAAATTATCTGCCATGATGAGAAGTGCAGATTTTGTGTCGTGGATTCCTTTAGGACGTTTGGAAGAAGCGCCTGGTATCTTGTTCAATTACTTTAAGCGAACAGCATTGCTGCCTTGAATTGGATACAACGGAATCAAGGCCCTATTCCGCTGGGACAATCTGGTCCGTTTCGCTGTAGAAATTCATTCTAAATCACCAATAAGGCATTAGCCAATCAGTTCCCCGCAATTGACGTAGACGTACGTTTTGTTACTTTGACAGTGTAGTAAAGATATGCAAACTTTAGCAATTTTATGAAGGCCATTTCAATTTTCAGACTGCCGGTTTCTTCGCTTGAATGACGCAGAGGGCAAACGATTTGCTGGTACACCCGAGCCAATTCTTTAAGCATAAAATGTAGTTCCAGTTGTTTAGCTTTGTCTTCGATACTGACTTCAAGTGTGGGGTCCGTTTTTAGAACGACAGGTGTGATACAAATATAAGATGAACAACATTTTCCACTCTCCTTACACGAGACTGGGAAATATTTTCGTAAATATTTAGGTAAAATTACATGTACTTCGAGTCCTGTTTACAATGGAATTACGATACCAGTTAAGCAGGCAGTGTCCTTTGACTAACGTCTAGCATTCCAATTTTTACCGCGAACCCTATAAGAAAATTGAAGGAATCTGATCAGGAGATTCCGTGATAAAAAGGTCCGTCACACTTTGTAAAATAATGAAGAGTAAAAGTTGGTGTTATTTGCGTGAAATGCATTCTGTGTTCTTTCCTGTATTTGGCATGCACAACGCCAAAGTTTCTTCGACCGCAAACGTTTTGACTACCTCAGAAATAAGCACAGTAGGCCTATAAGAGAATCCAAAATACTAATGTAACGTCCCATATGACTGCATAAAAACATTGCCATTGTTTTTGTTATTGGCGTCCTTTGGCGTTAAACTATTTTAAGACGGTATTGCACTTGGGCTGATTTCTACCTGGGTGACACGATTGTCATCTTGTCATCGTTCGTTTTGTTCTCCTTCCCCGCCTGCTGACTCAACAGGCCGATCTGCTACATTGACAGTTAAGCTAAAATGCTGAACATGCTGAACGTGTGTATACACTACTCCACTGCGGCCACGTGACTTACACTACTCAAAAGAGTTAAGGACCGTTCCTTTTTAACTTGTAATTTTTTTCCAAACAGTGAGTGGGGTCTAGTGTTTTCATTTTTTTTGTCGAGGTGGTTTTTTTATTGGAAACAGAAATAATAATGTTTCAAAACATCAAATGCACATTTTCAGCAGTGAAATAGCTCATATAAAAAGTATACACAAAATATAAAGTGGCCCTTAACTTTTTTGGTATAGTGTATGTTACCATAGCATGTTCTCACCGTTGTGTACTCAGTATAGCCTAATGGTAAGGATATGTCGACTAATGACCCTAAAAACAGTTTAATATGATCAGAACCCTTCCGTCATGAACGGACAAACAAACAACCAAAACAAGCAGATTTAACTTCAAAAGAAAGGAAACGTTTAATTTAGAATGGTACATAAGCAAATTGAAATTGTATACAATATGTACAAAGAAATAATTTAAGTGTAGGAATGGTGAAACTTCCAACTTAAAAAAATCACTTGAACTTCATTAACTCAAACTCGAGAAAACAAGCCAAACCCAGTACAATCCAAAATAAGTTAATTCCAACATTTTTTTAGTTTCAGTAGCAGTTTCAGGGAATGTTAAAGGCTTTGCAAAACTCAAATATCCAAGCTTAAAATGAACTCAAATTAATCAAACAACTGAATTGATAATGGCAGCCTCAAAATAAAATAGCAAACCGAATCCAGCAAACGACAGATTTGCAATTAAATCTCACAGTGAATTAGAAAGCATTAATAATTAATGATAGCTTCGTCAGTAACAAACTATAAAAAAGCTAATTCAAACAACACTTAGGTCCGATAACGGTCGGGTACAGGATGACCAAGGCGGGCTGGCGGGTGACATCCTTTCCCTGTGGCTTTTTCCCTAAAACGTTTTTCTACCAACTCTTATAAAGAGGATCTTGCCTAAAAAAGCAAGATGTGATGATTATCAAGATGTATTTTTTTTTGCCGACCCCGGCAAGCTCGGTGGTCGAGTGGTTAAGACATCTGCACCAGTAAGCAGGAAGTCGTAGGTTCGAGTCCCACCCGAGTAGGCTTGTGAGGTTTTTTTTCGCAAGCTCTCGGACAAGAACTGAGCATTCAGTGCTTATAAATATACGTTGGGTAAGGGCAAACCCGTTGTATATAAGATGTGATGACCTGTACAAAAACAGCGCTGCAAATGTACATGTGCGATACGTTTATGCCCAAACAGCAACGCAGCGACCTTTACGAAATCCACGATATACGCCATTCATATACCAGAACGAGCGATACCGTACAGCAGCCAATGCGCTACGTACATGTACATGTACATCTATAAGCAAGTACAGAATGCAGTATAAAATGTACACACTGCACGAAGTCTGTTTTGACGTTGATAGCGGACATGTCACCGCAGCGGCATTCATTCGAAATAGACTTGTTATTGTCAAATTGGGTATTTTTTTCTGGCTACCAATATGGTTAAAGACATACATATGTATATCCTACTTAATGTGACATCAAAGAATTCTACCATTGTTCTTATGAAATAAATTTTTGTGTGAAAACCGTAAACACAGACAATGGAAAAAGGCACACAACCCCTAAGGCGCTGTCCTACAGACTTGTTAGTACACAGTAGATTGAGACTGAGATAAATCTATTAGTGCAGCGGTCGTGACGACACAACCAAAGATCGTACAATCATCGGCCGATGTCAGCGAGCGGTCGTCACGGTGAGGCAGTCCTGGGAGTAGTACCCGTTTTGGAGCAGCAGTCTACCGCTAGGCTAGGCGCAGCAACAGCACAACGCGCACTAGGGCAGGGGATAGGGTTGGATACAGGGGGCCCCACAAGCATACTAGACTATCACGTCTATCAAGGTTGACTCTGCTTTATTCACTTACAACACCTCACCAGGCGCTGCAATAATGTGACCTCCAAAGGCGCTTGATCCACCTTTACAGGTCGTGACTCCTACACAGGCCAGGGTATTACCTCTGTCAGGGAGGTAACCAGTGCCGGGGCGGGGGGACCTGGGGGGCCTTGGAGGGCACCTGCCCCCCACCAAATTCTCGGTGCCCCCAGGTGCACCCCCACTAAAAAAAATGAATGGATATTGAACAAGGCTAACAAAAGCTTTGTCCCCAAAAAACCACACCACTGAAAGCTGACGCCCCTCCATAAGTTACCGGTGACCCTTGTGCCCACCCCGACTAGTAAAATCCTAGTTAAACCACTGGTGTAAACTAATAAGTCCATTTTTTTTTACATCCACCAAATACTCTGCTGTAATGCTAACGCCCCTTGGATGGAGTTCTCACTTAAACTTAAGCTTAACTACTAATTTGAGGCCTATGACTCTCCGGTAAGTGGCTTTACTTATGCGGTATATCGTAGCCAACACCACAACGGACTCTCAGTAACTAGTTGACTGTATGAAACTCAAGGAACAGACTGGCTGAGGAACAGAGCTGACTTAGGAACTAAATAGCTGGGCCCGCGCTCGTGCTTATTCGCCAGCATAGACGTGACGTCACTCCGAGGTCCCCGGCTCGTTGCCCTAGCGACTGGCTCACATTTTTTCACACAGAGCCATCATGGCTGTCTCAATGTACGGTACCATGATGCGATTTTTGTCGCTGCATGATTCAACGGCCGCTGTGATTCGCCAGTTCACGTTGTTACATTATCTTGACCAATCACACTCCCACTACCACATCCATTCGGAAAGCTCTCACTGCGTTCATGCTCACCGAAACCCATCTTCGGAATTCTGTCCAATGTGAAGCCGGGAAGCGAAAGAACTTGCAATGATGGCTCTCACTTGTGTGATTACATCATGTTGCATAGCAGCCGCCCATGTTTCCCTTCAAAATATGAGTTTGAATGGTTGAATTTTTACGTTAAATATTGAGTGTTTCGTGACACACGTTAAGTACAGGAAGGATCAGGTTGGCGTTCTCTTGCTACATAGGCGGGCACTAGTCTTCGAAAACAATGGAATCACGTCCTAACCCGACCCCTGGCTTATGACCTCTTCTCACAGCTGCACGGCGGGCGCCAAAAGTGGTCTTCGAATTCGTGGTCGGAAAATTCTCTTATTTTCGTCGCTAACAGTTTTTGTCCAAGAGCAGATCAAAACACAGGTGATGTCGACAATGTTAAAGATTCTGATTCACCTGATAAACCAGCAGATTTTTAAAATGATAAAATATTCGGGGTATACGCTCAGGACACACATGACACACATGTACATGACGCTAAAGATCGGACCCATTCGCGCCTCCGATCTTTGGGTCGCGATGATTTAGAGATGGACCGCACTTCACGCCTTCGTTCCTTGAGTCGTGAAAGTGGCAATTAGGACAGGCATTATCTCCAAGCATGCCAAGATCGTACTCAACAGGAGAGAGATGCCTTCTCTGATTGTGAAGGAGTACACTGACCTCATTCAGGTTTTTACCAAAGCCATCGTGGTTTTTTTCATGCAGGTTACCTTCAGTCAGTAGGCCCCACTATACCCAGGCCGTCAGTGAATTTTTTTTAGAGCGCCAAATGACAATATTGTCAGATATGCAGAAACAAAAAAAATGATATGTTTTAAGGGTTCGCTGCAAGACACCCTTACAGATATAAGTCGGGAGTACCGTTCTAGGTTCCGTTCAGTGCCTGAACCTGGCAGACAAAGAATGGGGTAGAGTAAATATTCCCCATCCTCAAGTGATAGCTCAGAAGAAAGTATGGCTAGAGCAAGGGTTCGCTTTGAAGATTGTTCGTCAGTTCAGGCCTCTCCTCGTTATCATCACTGTCAAAATGATAGTTTGTCATTCGTTGCTGCTAATGTCAATAATGATAATGACATAGGCTCGGGGTCAGATGTTGATAACCCTGACAAGTAAAAAGACAAAACACTTTCCAAACTAGTTAATCCTCATGAGGAGGTTAGAGGCATGTTCTTTGATCAGGACATGCTTGACTTGTGGAAACATCAACATACCCATGCGCTGGAACAGAGCAAATAAGATGAATTGTAAACAGGGCTTAAACCAAATCCTTCGATTTCAACCTATTTCAAGGCCCCAGATACGGTATGCCCAAACCTATTCGTACATCCATGAAAAAAATCTAAGTTCAAGACATGGAAGAGTAATAATTCCATCTGGTCCATTCAAGAAGACTTGCTCAGAGCTGCAATGCCACTGATTAAAGCAGTTGAGACGTTCCAAAAATTGACATCAAACAACTGCTGGCGTCGTCAGGGAGTCTCTTAGGCTCGGCAGTACAGTGGGTGTCTGTTTTCTCCAGCGCTATTCTGAACCTTTCATCAAGGGAGGATACCAGCGGGATTTTACCCCGTCAGTGGGATGCATCTTTGGTGACGAGTGGACACAAAAGGGTGGAGGAGGGAGAAACACCCTGACAAAGTGACGCACAAGGTCTTTAAACAGTCTTGCGCTAGCATCGAACCCAAGTTCAAACCTAGGGATATGGTTATGCCCTTCAAGAAATCTGCAGGAATCAATAGAGACAGATTCTCTTACGTTGTACCGTCCCAAAGCTTACGGCTCAAAAGTTAGAAGCAAACTGTAAAGCAGTGGGCCAACTTGGATCGAGTCACATCGTGACTCCTTTCGTCCGGACACGAAAGAGAAAGCTCAACATCCGGCAAAAAACAAAACAAAACAAAAACAAAAGAACTAGGGCTTAGTACTCATCAGTCAGTCAGGGTACAAGAACTGTCCGATTTACTAACCACCTAGAGCAGATTTACACAGGAAGACTGAGATTTTTTTCTCTCTTCATGGGAAAAGTTGACAAAGGGTCCATGGATTCTGCAAACAGGTAGGTCACCAATCGGAATGTTACACACGCCCTGAAGGCTCCAAAATAGATTGTTATGAGCAAGGATCAGCGCGGGGTTACGCAAATGTAGATAAGGAACATTATGGTCAAAGTGGCGATAAAGCAGGTACAAAGTTATTCCAATCAATTCATCTCAACAATCTTGGTTGTACCATGGAGGATGGACACAGAAGGAGTTTGAACTGCCCGGGCTACATCATCTGGCCAGTTGTTCTGATAGAAATACGGTTAACTGCACGTACAATTTGTCATGTTTTGTCTGAAAATCTCCAGGCTATGACATTTCCTTACACACCCTTTATTGTTCCCAAATCTTGTGACGGACGATATGATATGAGTGACAGCATTCTTCTTCGGGGCAAAGATGAAACCAAAGTGAGAAACAGAGTGCTGACGTTTCTGTTGAATGAAGTTACAAGCAAGGGGATTCAAAGCCTTCAACGCAATGAAAAAAACTTGGTCTACATAACAAAATTATTCGTTTTCTGTTAAAAGTGACTTTTTTATGCCGGAAAGTAGCCGTTAAATGTAAATCTTTAAGGCAGGTTGTGAACTCAACTTTTTAAATCTGATTTATAGGTGTCTGTTTTAAAAACGGCTGTAAGTTAGCTTAGTCGCTCATTTAAAGCTGCGCTCACTTTGTGCTCACAGAAACGATTCTCACACTTCCGGATGCAGCATATCGGTTTTCAATAAAATGTACTCAATATATGAATTACTTTTCATTAAGTGCACTTTTTCCCGAGAGTGTGTAACATTAAAATCATTTCATTGATAATTTTTTTTCAGTGTTGGTTCATGGAAACCAGACGGACAAACACATGGACAGTTTGGATATCCTATTTACTGACAAGACCTATTGCATGTCCCGGTGGAATTCTCAAAGTTTTACACACTGAACAAATCAGGATTGAACCGACCCAAAAAGAAAAATTTGCTAAAGTGAGACCGTAGACAATAGGTGTTTAAAAAAAATGAATGAAAAACAAACACACAAAAACAGGCTAACATTCTCGCTTTCGAGTGGGTTCATAAGAAAATGGTCCGTTATTTTCGGACATGATGTTTTTGCATTTTCTGCTGATTTTTGGCTTGTTTTGGGGAGGGAGGCCGAGGGCTTAGCCATCATCCCATGAGAAAAAAGTTATGTTGACCAGAAATGCACAACATACAGCATCACATCACCCTCCTGAAACGCCGCCATTGTCTGCTGCGCATTTTATGCACGAAATATGCGCGATGTCCTATTCCGTCTACAATGGAGATCAATGGGCCTACGCGTTTGATCGAACGTAAAAGGATTTTTTTGACTATACGCGTACTAAACTCAATGGACAAAATTTGAATGGGACACATCACTTGGTTTTATAACGGTGAGGAAAAACGGTCATGTTAAAAGGAAGGATTTCGTTGAAACGACTACAGTCTGAAGGTGAGGCCTTTACACATGCATTTACTCAATGTCGAAAGTGGGAATTCTAGAGAATAAATTGTTGTTATGCGTGGATTTTAGGGGAGTTAATCTGAGGTGATCACGGCGCAGCGTGTGCATTATAAACGTGTTCGCGTGCAGGATCCATAGCAGGATCGAGAATCCAAAATGGAAATCCTTTTTCTAGAATCTCCATGAAACAAGGGGCTGGTGTACATATTGGAAATAAAACAAGTTGTAGATAATGGAAACGCTGGTGATTGTATCTTCAAATGAAACAGTTCCTCATGAACATCCTTTTTATTGAATAGAATAGGCACACACACACGAACATCACGAGCAAGGCCCTTCCACCCCCCGCATTGCACGTAGCGTTTTATTTTTTCAATAGGCCCACGTATACTGGCATTGTCGTTTACACGGAACCATGCATGTCCAACGGGAGCTTGCAAATCGTGGTGCGTCCGCATGTATGACAAAGTCATCGATAAAAATTGCTTCACGCTGTATCAATGATCGGTGCTAGCCTCTGTGGACATTAAATGACGATGATGCTTAAAATGACATGAAATCAGTTCCCTTCCCTGCAAATGTGGCACTTTTGGCTTTATTGTGTATGTCATTGTCATTGCTGATGTCCTTTGCAAATATGTGGGGAATGTCTCCATAAAAACTCCTGTAAGAAATATATTCAACAGTTTTATGTTTCACGCTATGCGTGCTATGTTGGCAATATTCACGCCGCCACTGAAAAAATTATTGGAGCATAACATTTTCAACATTGTTTAAAATAATGTCAAGAGATGGAGTGCGACTGATTGCATGGATTCAGTGCTCCCTTGTCATAAATATTTTGCACATTACTCTGTACTTCAGGGCACGTATATGCATTTTGTTTGAAGGAAAGGAAGGGTGATTTCTGATACTGACCTTGCTGGTTTGAATTACATTGTTTAGATGGTGAACTGTTTCTGTGTACATGTATGTATGACACAGATTACCAACCCAATTGGTTGTGACCGCACCTGTTCAGGACGGGATTAGCCTTTTTTAGTGCCCGGGGAGCGTCCTGTGTGTTGTAATTTTCCAGCTTTGGCTGTAAACACGTCACACCTAGTTGTGTGTGTGGGTTTGTGTTTACTCTTCCGTGGATCGACAAAGGATGATGTTGAAAAAATCATAGGTCAACTTTTGTGCATATAAACAGCAATGCAACATGCACCGCAATGTGTTCGTTTTTCCAGGCTGCTGGATTGTGAGTTTCCTTGTTCGGTTGGAATCCAAGTTGTTTGAGTCTCGGTTGGAGTGAAGTGCACATTTAACCAAACTGTCTCCATTGTGATTTTTTCTCAACTAATTGAGCATGTATTTTTTGCTCCTGGCTTACAAAATAATGATTCCAATGTGATGACAGAGACACTTCATCCTATGAACAAGAATAAATTATCTGATTCTTCTGCCAAACTTTTTGTGACAGATCACCAGAGATGTACATCGTTGAGGGAAGAACAGTCGGCCTGAGACAGTAATTCTGTTTTCGGTGGATTGAAGGACGAGCTTTGTATGTGTTGAATCGTGCAAGAGGCATCGAGAGAGGACGTACATCGCATAAGGCAGAATGGTCGGCGCCGTGCTCTTAATAGTATGGCGTGTATTGGTGGTGACTCTGACTGTGAACGTCGCGCCAGTCAGCGGTTTGGGTAGGTGCTGAAGGGACAAGTGGGTTTGTTGTGTCTGGATTTCGATACAGAAAAGCGCTTCAAATTATGTTGTTTGCAATAAAAACTGTTGAAAAGAAACTGATTGTCGACACAACTATTACAAATCTGAATTTGAGATCGGCGTTTTGGCACTCGCTCACTCTGGCTAATTTCATCTACTACAGGATGATTTTATTCGAGGGATGAAATTGTATTGCTAAGCGCATCAATCTTTGTAAATAAGATACAAATAATAACAATACAGGACTTTTCAGTGTTGTAAATGACAATCAAAAACTAAATCTATCTAACTGACACTTACCCTTAGTTTTATCATTTAATTATGATAAAGAAAATGAGAAGGTTTAACGGCGTTTTGCTTTCATTTTCATTCTTTTTTATTAGTGGATGAGTATTTTATTCAATCCAGTATACGAATAAATTCAGAAACAATAACCAAATTACAGTCCAAATGAACTTTTTCTTGAACAGTGGCCAAAAAAATTGAGTGATTTTTCTTTCTATTGTACAGCAAGAATAAATACTGTAATCATTTCGTTTGTTATAGAAAAAAAGAGAGAATTGCATGTGTTGTTCAAGACTTTACGTATGAAACTGCATGGAATTGAACGACATTTTCCTTAACAAGTAGGCGGCTGTGCGCGACCATTAAGAGTATTTTGCTCCTATCCAAATTTTAGATCTGCTGCCATTTGGACGGAAAGAAGGGGACAGCAGCCTGTTTGAGGATGGCTGCTGGTTCGTTAACGATCTGGTTTCACCAACAATCTTGCCACCCTACCCCTTCCCTGGGTGTGGTGCCCTCTACAGAAGCATCTACGTGAGTTCCTCGCTTAGTCCGTGCATCCAATCTTGACTTTGCTCTGATCCACCATGAACCCAAACAGCCACTTCAAAGTCCCTCTTTGTGTCACATGGCGGTTTTACCGATAAAAGGTTATTTATCTGCCTCATGGGGGGTATTTTTTAATGGCGACCATTACCTATCTACCATCTGAACTTCGGTGCTGTAGTGAAGTCAACCAAGTCCAAGTCTTACTGTCAATCAAGAGTCAATCAAGAGTTCCTGAAAATGATTAAAGAACAGTCTTATACGAACTACACAACATACAGAACTTTCGTTTTAGAACTGATATTTCAAGTGCCAATAGTTCTAAAAGGGCCCTGGGGCGTTTTTTTTTTAATTCCGAACGTTTCACCAGGAATCAAAACTACAGGTATACTTGAAAACTTCGAAAAGTAGAGGAGTTGACTGAAACAAATTGGGCATAGTAAGGCATGAGTCAGAGTGAATGAAATTCGGGAAGAAATTCCCGTAGTCAATTTGGATACAGTACGGATTTATTGTTTACAGTTTTCCTTTTTTGTACGTGTTCTATTAAGTTGATCGAGTGTTAAGGACAATAAACCGGTTATTTCTGGGTGGACTTTGTGTCAGAGTCCTGCCGAGTCAGTCTTTTAGCCGAAGTCCAAGTCAACACGGCAGAACACAGTCATCTGGTTCTTAACTTTTGTAAATCAAGGTAAAAAATAAGGCTACATCCAAATCTGTTGTCGATACTTAGGTCTAGGTCTTCGCTCCATTGGAAGTAGGCGGAGACGTGTCGAGATTAGACCTATAGCTGCATAGCTCTTGAAGCCTTTGCGGACGTGGCTAAGTTTTCTAAAATTTTGAAAATGGTATACAACATTTCGAAATGAAGGAACACCTCGGTTGATCGACTTTTGATTATTGTCTCTGTAGTTTACGGATAATGGTTTGATAATGATGTACAACGGTCAAGTGGAAAAGCACAGCTATCCACGCCCCACTGGAAATACTTTCAGCGACACCTTTTCAAATGATAGAGTGTTCATCGCTCCCTTCTTCAGTGATGTGAATGCCAGTCACTTCTCTTTTGAGAGCAACGTGTACTACCAGGTAAAACACCTTTCTTCTTTTAATTACCTCATTCTTCTGGGTTACGTGTGAAAAAAAAACTCAGAATTTTCCACGATATTTTAAATACTTTCAAAACTTATACCGTTGATTGAATAAAGTTTTTATCAAAGAACACTTGACCGTTGGTAGTACTGTTTCTTGGCAGGGTGATTGGGGGGGGGGTCGTGGGCCTTACATCTCCTTTATGGTTGGAGCTAATTTCTTACCACTGGTAAACCCTGGAACTTTGCATGTGGATGCTCACTTTTACTGATAATAACAGCAATGGTTGAACTGTATTAATAAGCCTGATAGTATCATATGCTTCAGAACATCACAATGTTATGTGTAAATCGCTGTTTAGTTAGGAAGGAAATTGGATGGTTAGGGGCGTTGTTAGTTAAAACTTCACTTCAGGCCAGATGATTTTTGAGCACAAACAATTTCCCCTAAGGAGCTTCAAGAAGGACATTTATGGAATGCTCTTGTATTATCAGAGGCAATCTATTTCGCTTTTGCAAACCCCGAATTTTAGAAATATCCAACCTCGGGCGACTGTTCAAACTCAAGCGCAATTGCAAGCATTTTATTTGCGCAAAAAGCCGTACGATAAAATTGAAAAAAAAAAAAAAAACACTGATGGCGGAACATTAACCACTCGGTGGAATGGCGAGTTGTCTGCGATAGAACCTGCAGATTGTCTGCAGAGTCTGACAAAAACTTTGTTTATTGTTTCCTACAATTTACTCCAGTAAACTGACAGAAATACTTCATCAGTTGCTTTTTTTCTACTGATTTAAATAGGTGTATGACAAGTCTGACACCAGTCCGAAGGTGTCTTCAATGCTGAATATGACGACTGAAATAATTCCCAACGCGCACGAGTTAAACTTCAACGTGGATTGGATGCTTCTGATCACGTGGGATAGAGTGCAACCCAGTGGCTCTTTCAGCGTGAGTACTGGAGTTTGTGTTTAAGATACACGCACTTCTCGTGAGTAGGTTAGCTGTTTATTTTGGTTTGGTTGTTTGTATTTTGCGCACTTATTATAAACTTCTGAAAGTGTCCACTTTGTTTTTGACTGCAACGTACCCTCTTCTTGCTGGTTTAAGGATCGCGCAAAACGTTTGTGTTAAGTCCGTTTAATATACGTAAAAGGAAACACCGGTCAAAACAGCCTCTTCAACAAATTGTTTTATTCTGCATACAACAACAAAAAAATTAAAAATTGCCTCAAAAGTTACAGCAGCACTCTCTTTTTGACCATATCAAAACTGAAAGCCGGTTGTCACCCAAGCCAGATTATCACTAGAAGAAGCACTGACAGTGAAAATTAAGTTGAAATTGATTACTGTGGCTCTGAGTGATTCTCAGTCGAGAAAAGGCCGCCGTGAACTCAACGTCGGAAACTTCGCGGCGAAATTTGCTGTAGGTGAAACGTGTTCAACAATGGCGAAGTACGCGCCATAAGCCACAAAATCGCTCCACGTCTGCATTTACATAAGTTGTGAGCTAACACTTTGAAAGTACGGCCTACTTTCTAAAGAATGGCTCATCTTTTTCACCAGTCAACCAACACTTTTCAAGCTGTTGTAGCGACAGACGGCAGGCATGGGTTTACCGTCTTTAACTATCCTCCTGGAGGCATGGGTTGGGATTTCGATGTCCTGACCAATAATTCAAGCGTCATTGGCTACAAGTGTCCCGAGGGAAACACTACTTACATCCAAGTCCCTGATATCCTCAAGAGACCGGATAGTTACGCTGGCAACACAGGCCAACTAGGTCTTTGGGTCTACCAATTGGATTCGAATTCGGAATCTTACACCAACCCGGAACAAGAATGTAAAACGTGGGTAGGCACACAGCCAGACCCTTCTTCCTGGCTTACTCAAGACATCATGTCCGAGGACTGTCCATGCAGCGTCTACCAGGCTATGTACGATAGCCGCTACGAGCCATTACGCTTCAGCTTGAATGCAACCGACTTCCCATTTGAGAAAAGCATCGCTGAGCCTTGGGCCCGACCAGAAGGTAAAATAAAATTCTTCAACCGAAAACAATCGAAGATAAAATGGAACGATGACATTACCGTCACTGTCATAGTGTCGGTTTGAATGGTGTGATTATATGCAACGGCGGCGCAGATTTTTATGAAATTGTAATGATCAGTTACCCTCAGTCAATGTTTCAGTGCATGTATTTTTCCAAAGGGTTATTGCTTCCATATTATGCCCTTTTGAAGGGTTGACGTTTTCAGAACTTCACAAATCTACATTGTAGCAAGTGTCTTTACAAAAACTGTTTAAGGAACAGGTTTTTGGTAAAGTCCTTGTAAACTCTAAGAAAATTTAACGTTTAATTTAAGAGAAATGTTCCTTGTTTTTCGTTTATTGTTTGTCTTTGTGAAGGTTGCTTCTATCGGAGGTTCGGTCAGAATGGTTCCCCGGGTTCTTTGTGCTGCTACAGAAACAGCTCAGAGGGGCTAAGGCAGTTTCCCGATGACGTGATCTACGGCAGCGTAGTTGAGCGGTATTCCTTCAATCCATTTTATCTTGTCAGTGATGACCAACTGCAAACTCAGTATACAACATGGATTGGTAAGACGTTGATTTAAAAGATGTTTTATTTCAAAAGATGGATTTGTGCCGGGGAGATGTAAATTAAGTTTGGATTCTTGCCCTTCCTAACGTGTATTTTTAACACTGTATACTCAGTGTATGCCGCAAAATTTTTTTTGAAAAAAGCCTTCGGGACAGACACTGTGTGTTGTTTTTAACACTGTATACTCAGTGTATGCCCCCGAATCCTTGTGAAAAAAGCCTTTGGGACATACACTGAGTATACAATGTTGAAAATACACGTCGGGAAGAGCAAAAAACAAATCCAAACTTAAAGGTGTTTTACTTTGTTTAACTAAGGGTTCCTTGGCTACTGCGTTTGTTTCAAATACAAAGATTCAGACAATCGGAGTCATGGATCCCCCCTGTGAGGTCCACAAATGCAGAAAATAAGTCATCTTGTTTATTACAATTTTTTCCCTCTTTGATATACACTGTAGTCAGAAAAGGAGGTCAAGTAGAACGACATACGTCATATGCATATCCTAAATATTTATTCTTCGTTCTATCAAGAACATCACATTCACGTTGATGAGACCTGGGAAGCGAACCGCAGACGAATGATAGAATAAAGTAAGAATATTTATGATATGGATATGACGTACGTCGTTCTACGTGACATTTTTCCTACTACTAGCTGTTCCCGGATTGGCCCTTTGCGAGTGAAATTTGAATAAATTTTGGTACACTGACCCCCGTTTCGGACAGGCGTTCTGAAGTCGCGCCGAACCAAAGTAAAAGCAACTTTTGAACTGACGACAAAAGTTTGACGTCCGAAACAACTAGGAGCGACCAGGCGTGCTAGCAGGCGAAACATCGATAATCGATGGCGCTCGAAACGACACCAGAACGACTTGGTTTCAGACGTCGCTCTTTCCAGAGGACAAACCCAATGTAAATGTATGCATTAAATTCCCCTGTCTGAAACCCAAATGTAATTGGGTCGCTGTTAATTCCACATGGTTAGGCGCGACCCTAGGACGCCTGTCTGAAACATAACCTGCACTGTTGCTATACCTCGTCATTCGGGGCAGGCTTTTGCATAGCGCTAGCAACCACCATCTCTGGAATGGACTAGTTCGTTTGTGCCCTTTTTATCCATTGAAAACAAAACAGTGTATTGGTGCAAGGCGTCTGTAATATGTCTGTAAGCAAAAGTTCGCCCCAAATCACGAGGTATATAGCAACAGCGTGATTAGTCTGGGGAATTCAAATTGTGTTCACGTGAATTTAAAGAACATTTAAAATTTACTACATTTTATTTAAATTTAACTCGCAAAAGGCTAATTACTTGCCCGTAGCTGACATAAGTGTATAGGGCATGGGTGTACTCGCCAGCTATAGTGGCTTCTGAAGTCCTACGTGTCATTCTAATACAACAGCCAAATAATTAGTAGGCGGTCTAGGTGTGTTCCTCCTTGAATGGCCGTCAATAGCTTCACTAAAAGGACGCAACTAAGTAGGCGTAATTCACTGACTCCGCTTACGTACCCTCTTCTACGTCGAAATAGCACACACTTCTTACTATTTCAATACGTCAGCACAACCTAAGACACTACACATCGGCCTATACGCATTACTACGGGGAGTAGTGGGTGAATAGACCGATTGCGCCCGCTGAGTCACGTGATCTGTAGTTGGTATAAGGTATCCCCAAACACAGGTCCAACAAAAGCGGTATATTTCATAATCATCATTTACCGAAAATAAAGCTCACTGTAGGTAGTGTTCTCAGACTACCGATGTGCTGGGTACTATACCATAACTTGGCTGTACTGTTTGTAAACAACATTCAAAACGTGTTGCTATGGGGTTGATACCCACTATAGGTCAAGTGATTTAGCGGATGCAATCGCTCTGTTGCACATCTTGAATGCATGGGGAACAAGGTTAAGTTTGAGTCATCACGCATCACATTCTTTTCAGAAAGAGAAGTAGTACCAAGATACCAATGCTGTATTGCGTCTACGCAGTCCGATTTGTGTGCAAACTACACCAGCAAACGGCCCCCAAGAAATTGTAGTTCTTACACTCCACCCAATCTAGGTAAGCAGCCTGACCAAATGGTGTCCACATACTTCACGCAAGAGTGAAATCCAATTTTCCAGTGACATTAATTTCCAAATCCAGTTTGCAAGACGACACACATAACATTTGGGTTTAGCGGTAGAGGTATATTGCTTTCCAATACAAAAAAAAATGCAGAAGGGAATTTTTATCACCTACTAGTTTGATCAAGTGTACAATTTAGTTGCATCTTCCTTTCTTGTCCGCAGCATGGTGCTTGGGTAACGGCCATTTCACAACCCTTGATAACGCCGATTACACGTTCAACGCGCGAGGGGAGTACGTCCTGTTTTCTGGTGGGAGCGATCCGAACATCTTCGCTCGCCTGTCATACTGGCCGAACCCCACCCTTGTGTCAAATGCTGCTTATTTCACTTCCTTTCTCCTGACTTTGCAAACGTCCGACAGTGTAAGTTTTTTAAGACTTCATTTTAAAGCGAGAGCAGAGCTGTACATAGCGAGAGTAGCTTTAGCTTCAGATTTTGGAAACAAAATGGCTGGTCTTAATAAGGAGTGTGTAGCTATTGAGCAAAAAGTGCCCGTGCTTATTATACTGGCGCTTGCATCCGCCAGTTTGTTTCCAACAGTGGTGACTCTCATGTCGCAACCATCTCTGTAATAAACGACTCTAGTTAAGAGCATTACCACTACCGAATCCAGCATTAGGGATTCCACACTGAGGTGAACTCAGGCATAGCAATTATCTTTTGTGAGAATTTTGTTCTTTAAAGTTACCGAACAGCCAGTTTAAACAAAAAAAGTGTTGGAAAAAAGTTTACTCTTTTACGAAATTCACCTTTCGAATTTCAAAGGGATAGAATGAGGTGTGCGGTGTTCAATATATTACTATTCAGTCGCCTTTCCTTTACAATACGCCTCCACGAGTTTGCAACGCGTTGGGCAATCACAACGCGTGAAATCTGTCGACCGATTGCACGTTTGGAAAGGGTCTACAGATTTCGGTTTTTGTGATTGGCAACACGTTGCAAACTCTCGGAGGCGCGCTATTGTGAATCGCCCGTCATGCAAATTCTATATGAAACCCCGTAGAGTTGTTACTTTCACGTATGGAACGAGTCTTTCCCTCTCCACAAAGTGGCGGAGGATATACAACCCTTTACGCTAACGTCGGTGAATAAAAATGCTTACGTTGGTGACCAAGTTATGACTTGTTGCCCACTCCTACAAGTTAGCGATGTTAACATAGGATGTTTTTGCTTGCAGGTTGAGTTCCGATTGAACGACAATAGAAACGGCTTTATTGTCATGCGCAACGGGGCGAACAAAGTTCCAGCCGAACAAGTGTTGGAAGGTATATTGGTCGCTTTTTAAATTATTGACAGTTGTTACCGTTTTCTTTTGGAAACGGTGATCATTTGCTCCTCGATGTTTTTTCTGACTATTCTTGGAGTTAATCTTGTTACGCAGATGTACATGTACATATTCAATAAAGCTATAGCCTAAAATAAGAATGGAGTTTAGATTAGGTTTAAAGGGACATGCAACAATGTTTTCTTGAAACCATTTTGGGGGGCAGAATTAAACTCTTCTTTAATGTGTGCATACCATTTGAGGTCTTTTTTGGAGTACGGTGAACTGTACAGTGCACTGTTTTAATCATTCGGAATTGACTGTTGTTTTAGACGTGAAGACTCTTTCAATTTAAATCCCCGAAGACTGTTGAGATCGCATGTTTCAAAATCGTGAACCGGAAATTTGTTCTTTAAAAATATTTCCAAGAAAAGTTTGCTTACTGCCTGTGTACTTGTAATAATATATTACCAAAGGAAATGACAATCTTCGATAGCAAAGTATAAAAGATATAGCAGTTAGCGTTTGTATGTAAAGGAAGACTTTGAGACACATGGGAGCGGCAGACAAACCGGTCCTTTTCTGCGGTTGTGCGCATGCTCAGAATTAAAACGAATGCCTAAAACTTCACGCACATGCCCACTACAACCAAATGCTACCGTTGTGTCTGCCGCCACCATACGTCTCAATGTCTCCCATTGTCTTGTTCGTTTTCGCTCGGCATGTTGCAACGTCAGTTTTTTTCCACACAGTGTGTTGCCAATGCATTCTTGCATTTCTGCGTATTTAACTGGCTCTTGTCCAATTTTGTCTTTTGCCAAGTCTGCTCTAAAATACATTCCTGATCCAACAAACAAACGTGGACCATCGAAACTGTCACAGAGGTTCCATCAATGAAAGGTATTTTGTGTGACCAACCAATGTTCGCTCGGCATAATACAAAACGGGAAAACAACATGGAAAAGGTCTGACCCTCCATCTACACGAATTAAATCTTGAAAAACTGTTCCACATGGGCCTGTATACTGCGCAAGGAAGTATAATAATGGCGCTCAGTGACAGAAACATTACATTTGTTTGCATCCTTTTGTTTGCAGTTGTTCTGCACACATTATACTTGCATTGAATCCCTACGTGCTTTTTGTTTTGGCTGATTAGGTTTTTGGGTTGATACTTGCTTGGTAAAGCAGTTGAATGATACTCACGTTATGTTCAGCTGTCCAGATGGATCAAGCGTAACGATAGGAGTCCGGTCTGGAGCAAGTGGTCTTGTTCTGTCGCTGCCGCGGCGTTACAAGTCTTCGCCTATCACTGGACTTCTAGGTACATAGTGTCATGTCCATAGATGAAGACTGTAGTTGTAGCACTTTGAAAAGAAGGGCTTATAGGTCTTTGCAATCAGGATAAATTGCAACGAAACACTAAAGCTCTGAATGAGGGTGAATCTGAGTAGTGGCCGAAAGCAGAGGCTTAGGGCGTTAGATTGTTGAAGGTAGACCTAATAGAGAAATTATCAGCACGTCCAGGAATCCGCTGAAGCTTTTGTGTGTTTTGACCTATTTTATTATTTGAACTGGGTGTTTTGACAATGTCACGTGCTTTTAAGATCTTTAGAAGCAAAGGAAGGGTGTATAGTATAAAATGAAAGCAATGCTAAAGTTAAACGTACAACATTCTTATTTGTTTCATGTTTAGGGGAAAAATAAACATCAGAATTATTTCAGGGGATCAAGTTAAAATGGATCCGAGTATGCTTAATCTAGCCCAACATCTAGCCGATCGTCTTGTTTCAGTCATTCCACCCTAAAAATTTGTCAACCACCATCGCTTACCTAGTAGTGTATATTATGAAATACGTCCTCGGTACCAGGTGAAATCAATTGGTGTTTGATCGAACTAGTCCAAGAGGGCGTCGGAGCAAGCTATTGTCATGGCGCCCTCATAAAACTTCTCAGTTGGAACTGGTCCAACCTGCTTTGTTAATAACTGCGATCCTGTTTGATCCATGCACAGGCAATTGGGACGATGATCCCAGTAATGACTTTGGCAAGGGTTTGGATGGAAGTGATCAGCAAAGCGGATCGGGACCAAATGGAACGCTGCTGGATATTGACTTCTTCGACTTCGGACAGACGTGTGAGTGATGTCATATTGTATTTTCAGTGCAAATGAATTCATTTCACAAGGCGAGCATTAAGTTGGTGGGTAATCGGACTTTCTTTTTTCTTTTTTTTTTTGATTAACAAGAAAATTTTGGAGAAAGACAGAAACCAAATCTTCGCTGTTGGTCGGACAGCAAAGCCATTTTTAAAATTTATTTTTCTTAAAACATTTATTGTTGGTAAACTGTTAGCTACCCCACACTGACTGAAAAAAAAAAACCAGATGTTTGAAATCGAGCTGTTAATATACAGATTTATATCCCAAAATTAAAACCAGTATTCAAAAAGAACTATATCAGAAATGGTTATTGAAAATGCGATATGAGAACTGTTTATACTAATGAAACTATTGGTCCATTTCACAGGGCAGTTATCCGTTGCGTTGTTCAGTTACGGGATCGACGAAACCTTTGACACGATGAACAGACCGATAACTCCCCGTCCGCCACCGGAAGCTCTTATGCAAGGAGTCGTGCAAGCTGCTGGGTCCCAGATCAAAGAGACGTGCTTCAACGACAATGTCTGCATATTTGACAGTGTGGTCGCCAACAGCACTGACTTTGGCCTGGTCACCAAGCAAACGATCGACGCAGACTACC
>NW_019091531.1:445279-539344 GCF_001949145.1 Acanthaster planci | reverse complement strand
CGAATATGGACTGGAAACCAAATGCACTTAAAGCCTGGGCCAAGCGGTACTCGAACCCGGGCCTCATTGGTGCAAAGCGAGGAAAGAACCTTCTATACCCGAGACTCATAGCTCAATACACCTCCGCGACGCGGAGTGATACATTCCACATTAAAAACTTAATTTCATTCTAATTCGCTCCCCCGCTCAACCGAACGAAATTACGTTTTCCTATGGAACAAAAGACCTTTCCCGCAAGATGGCTACTGCGCAAAGCCCCTATAGGCCAAATTTAGTATTTTATATAAGACACAGATTAACTTCTTGTTTCAGTAGTGGCGATTAATTTTGTAAAAGATCTAATCGGAAAGGTGATTTAAACTACACACCGGAGACATCTTGTAACTCACTAAGAGTGGCACTGAATAAAATTGCACGTTAATTTAACAACAGTAATTAAACTTTACAGGAGTGGGCTCGTCCATAACAATTTTACGGCAATCAGTTTGCGCCGTTTCTGTTCAATTCAGGTTGTGTCGTGCAACTGCCCTGCCGGTCGGTCAGGACCAACTTGCGAGGAGGACTTCAACCCCTGTGCCTGGGACGGCAACCTGTGCCGCTCTGGTGAGACTTGCCAGGACCGTCCCCCGCCAGCGTCTCCGTCTCCAGTAACATGCATGAGTTTCGCAGATGAAAACAGCGGTCATGGCTACGAATGCCAAGGTAGGATTATTGATGTGCACGTTCGGTTCAAAACATTTCGAACAGAGACCTTGCGTGACAGCCATCTTGAAGGGTAGTCGTAAAGGGTAGTTCTTTGTGCATATACCGTGGAACCAAAGCACTGAACTGCAAGATGGTAGCCATGCAAATCCACCCTCTATACAAGCAGCCTGTGTGTGTGTGTGTGTGTTTATACATGGGGCCCTGTGGGGTACCGGAACAATGGGAAGTACCCCACAAGGCCAGTTTTTACCTTGTGGGGTCACAAGAATTTCACGAAACTGATATTTGGAAATAACTCAAAAAGGGGAAATTTTTGATAAGTAAAAATATGTCGCAAATTGAAGTTTTTTTATACAAATGACCTACGGTCGAAATTTCAACCCAAAAAAATGAATTTGGTTTAAACTGGAGTGATTTGAAATTTGTTGCATGTTGTGTGGGAGTTTTGTACACGAGAACAAAGGAAATACCCCACACTTATAGCTGTGTAAGGATTGTGTGCGTGTATATATATATTTATATATACATGTGAATATGTATATATAAAACATTGCACTCATCAGAAACTGAAAATGTTCAATACGGGTGATTCACAATAGCGCGCCTTCAAGAATTTGCAACGCGTTGGCCATTCACTATGCGCGAAATCTGTTGACCCTTTTCAAACGTGCATTGGGTCGACTTATTCCGTGTCTTGTGATTGGCCAACGCGTTGTAAACTCTTGGAGGCGCACTATTGTGAAACGTCCGTATTCGTCAGAAAATTTCTTTCCAATATGCAATTATGGTTAAAGAGACATGACTAGACTTTGATTTGGATAGCACATGGGAAGGACATCACATTACTTAATACTCCGAGTACGATCTTTCATTTGGAGAATGGCACAATGTAATTTGTACTTTGAAATAAGTTTCAAAACAAATCTCTTACTACATTTTCCGCTGCTCCCTTTCACCTAAGCCGCAATCTTTCGACATGGAATACAAAATTTCCTAAAGCCATTTACTTTTCGGACACTGAGGAAATATGATTTTTGAGTATGCGGTGCGCATACTCTTAGTCTACACGCAAATGAGCCTTAATATCAGCTTCCATACTGAATGAACCATGAGGCAAGCGGCTCGAGAGTCGGACTTGGTCAGACTCGAAGCAACTAACTGGCCTCAGACTCGGTAGCGGTTGCTTGATTGACCGTGGGCGTGACCAGGACTTTGCTGGAGCCCCTAGAAACGAGCACGCTATATACTTGCTACTTAATTGTTTAAATCTTGTCGTCGTCACAGACAGCGAAGGACCTGTGGTCACTTGCCCCCAAAATGTCAAGGATCAGTCTGTCAAATGGTCACAACTGAAAGCCGTCGACGCTGTCGATGGCCCCGTCTCTGAAATCACCTGTCAGGACAGTGAGGGCAACTCTGTGAAGACGGAAACTGTGTTTTACGCCAGCACCAAAGTGACTTGCTTTGCCAATGACTCGTCTCACAACCAAGGCTCCTGCCAGTTTTCTGTGACGATTGCCGATAATAGTCCGAGATCGTCCTCCTTCCCAGGTAAGTTTACTATTCTTGTCCGTTCAAATCTGCAAACAGGCTCCCTTTCACGGACATCTCTGTTTGAAAACAATTGTCTACGTTAACATGCACCGCAAACCCTGTCTTTTCGAAATTGAATTTGAAACTTAAAATTACGTCCGCTGCTGTTATTGACTTTTCAAGGGTTGAAGATTTATAATTTTGCGCAGGAGAGAAAGATAAAATAAAAATAATAAAAAAAAACATGAAATGGGTGAGTTTCCTAACTTGATTTTTCCAAAAAGATCCGGGCTTTTTAACAATATCTCAGCCAGGCAAGTGGATTCTGCCTTCCCTTCCGCGGCACCCAGAACTCAACCGTCTCAAGCGCACTCTCGTGGATACATGACATGCGAGTAAAGACCAATATCTGAGAAGTTTCAATTCGATGTAACGTAGAGTCTCGTTATGGCCATTCGACGGTCATAGCCCCATGCGCGTTTGCCCGCCCCCCTTTGAGCAAGTCAATGGGAAACGATTGTGCAAGTTTTTTCAATAGCATTTCACAAGAACGGCTTGTTAAGTTTTCACAACTGGTGTCAAAGTGATTGCAAGGCATTAGTCCGAAAAATGTCTCCGGTTTCTGGTCAGGGGCTGGCTCCAAAGTGGTGTGGCGACACGTTTTTATTGCCCTCACTTTTTCCCTACCTATGATACACGCGCATGCTTCTACGTACCGCCGCTATAAACACTACAATTATTATGGACTGGTCTCTTGACTATTTACTGTTTAAAAACGTTTCCAGCTTTGCAGATGTATACATGACATAAGACCATCTCGTTAGGAGTGGAATCACGGTCTATATGGCTACTTGGTGGACCCCACCGTATAATACTACACGTTGGACGTACAGGCCATCGGGACGTGTGGCCCGTAAGGGAAATAGTCTATCTTTTAACGGTCCCGAATCCTTCAATTTCAATGTTAATTTACACACACCCCAGGGGGTTAGGGTTAAGCTCCCAAACCCTTTGGATTGTACGGCCCATTATCCCACCTGAAGGCGTATCATGACCGGTTGAGTTGACTCTCTTCAACCCTTTTCAGTCTGGGCGATCGTCTTCGTTCTAGTATGTCCAACAGCCGGCCTACTTGTATTAGTCATCTGGTTCTGGCAGAAGAAGAAAAAACGAAATCACAGAGTTTCCTTCAACATGAAGAAGGGGTAAGGAGCTTGACGAAATGTGCTGCAGTCTAGAGTGAATGATCTGTCATTTCCAAATGTGTAAAAAAAAGTATCAGTGTTGTTATTTATTTTGGTCCACCACTGGTCCAGACCACTGTAAAGAAATTTATGACTTCAAAAATTCTTAATTGATGGAATAATTTGACTCGTCATCGGGCTCAAAGAAAAATGTTTTGTTGCCTTCACTCAGCTGATCCAAAAAGTGGAACATCTCCGGGCTGTTTTTTTTCCATTTTTATGTATAAAAATGTTAATTTTAAACGTGCGCATGTAACAGAAGGCGCGTGGTTGTCAATACGAGGAGCACAAGAATACAATCATGTACTGTGCATTTTACACACTAAATTGCAACGATCCAGTCAGTTTCAATTAAATAGGGGACTTCGCGTCGGATTTTGAAAGTTTTAGAAAAAATTCAAGACTCACGAAAAGTTAAATCTACTAGAAATTACATTATGAATATTTGATATTTTTCGTGCTGAAGGTGCTCAATGTGAATCAGAAAGTGTAGCCTTTTATACACACACACACTTGTGCGTGTGACGTAGTCACTTCGATACCCCATAAGCCCGACGGCAAGCGCCACTTGTGCGCATGTGCATGTAGGATAGCAAAGAGAAGGGCCACGCAATGTCAATGACAGTGATGTTACGAACGAATCACTGCATTTTGTCAGTTGCTTTGCCAACAAATTTAAATGGCGGCTGTTTAAAGATTTGTTCAACGAGTACAATATCGAACACGCCGATTGTGTTTTGTCAGATGTTGTGGTCGCTATCTTGAATCAAGGGGCCAACAGTCTCGCCAACTAAACCAGTCACAGGAACGTTACCATTCTTTCCATGTACTCTTCAGCATGAACAAATTGTACTTTGTTATGCACAGCACGTATTCTCCCTCCCCGACCAAACCCCCCTGATATTTTCGTGTAAGGGCAGCAAAACATCTTCGGGGGCTCAGATCTGAAAAATAGATGTTCCCGAACAGCTAGTAATGTGCATGCAATTAAAGATTTATTATGGAGGACATTTTTTTATAATGTGTCTTCTGTCAGAGAAGCATGATATTTTTTTTAATGTGTATTTAATATTGAATGTGTGAAAAAATTGCGACGGGGGGGGCGTCCAGTGGACACAAAAGAAAAACAAAAGTCATCTCAAACGTTGTGATGTAGTACGTGGAATTCGGAATACCTGCGACTGTTTGATGCTGTAATATATAAACAATAACGTGGGTATGTTTTGTTACACCCAGACAATAAATTTTGTACTGATTTTTAAAATGCCATCTGCAGGAAACAAGAGCACAAGAAACAAAGTAACACCCAGCCACAGCAAACGAACGAAACGACGATGTCAGCTTGCGGGAAGGATGATTCCAAATGAATGCTACCGTAATTATTATTGATTTCGAAGAGATAATCGGCCTACGCGCTCCAGCAACTACACATCTTCCAGGGTTGTTCTCTTGAACCCGAAAGACACGTACCCCAGGCCCCTCGACTCCTCGACTTACATTAATTCTTGTAAAACATACGACACAAGAAAAAATAAAATATCATTGCAAAAAGGAATCTGTGTTTCAGGCCAGAGCTTGAAAAAAAAACACAACTTAAGTTTGAGCAGTACAGTCCTTGTATAACTTCCCGATTTTTGCTCCCAAAAGGTAGTTTTTATTGTTTGTGCCTAGGCACACAATCCAATATGCCTTTAACTTTGGCCCTCTCTACGATCCGCAAAAGAAGCGGGCTGATTCTCGAATTTGGGCCTTTACACTCATTGGAATTTGGAATGCTTCCGATTCTGGCCCGAGGTGGAATGCAAATTCTGTTCTTCAAATTCATGTAGGCCTATAGGGCTTTAAAGGGCCCATGAAATGTGTTTTTTTTATTAATTTAAATGGAAGATAATATATTTGAAGGTTAACAGAAATTGAAAACATTTAGTTCACTTCAAGTATTTCAAACTAACAATAAATACGTAACCATTTCAAAAACATCATAAATTCAATGCTTACCCCATTAATCGCGACCCCAAAACGAAGAAAAACATCCTGCATTTTCTGCTGTAGGACTGTGTCTTTTTTCTACCTTGGGCCGAAACAGTGTTTGCCTGTGGGCCAAGCTACATCGAACACAACATGGTCTATTTTCAAGCGTGCGATACTGCATGTACTGTGTGCAATGTACATGTACACTGTTCATGTAGACGTTCTGCCGATGACGTCACCATATCAGCCTGGGAGCTCGAGCGGCAAAAAGGGGATTTTTTTGTAAGCTGGGAAACGCATAATTTTTATTCATTTTGATTCACGATTAATGGGGTAAACATTGAATTTATGATGTTTTTCAAATGGTTACGTATTTACTGTTATTTTTAAATATTTCAAGTGAACTACATGCTTTCAATTTCTGTTAACTAAAAAGATTTCCTGTCAGTAAAAGATACAGCCTTAATTGTATGAGAAAAAAATTATAAGGAGTTTTTGCAAATAGAACATTTGCATAATTTTCCGAAAGACGGGAAAATATCCGAAAATTTGGACGGCAAAAGTCAGGCTCACATTGGCAAAGTGGACAGGGCAATCGCCGAGCTCCAGGCTGTGCAGCGGCCACTTCATGCTTGAATGTTTCGAGCCAATTGCAACCCTGCAAGAATCGTTAAGCATGAAATTCAAAAGACTGCTCAAACCAGATGTGATGTTTCGCCATCGTGAGAAATAAAAAAAAAAAATAAATAAAAAAACGACTGAGAAACGAGGAGCTGTAGAGAAACGCAAACGGCAAGGGATTGGATTAATCATCAGTCTAGCAGTGCACGATACAGCCACGACATGCAAGCATGCCACGTCGTGCATGCGTGCCACATCGTAAGTTTACTGATTGCTGTGCGTGTGGAGACAAGGCTATACATAGCATTTGTGGGTTCTGAAACCTGCATCATGAACAGCGCCGCCATTTGTCGCAATTAAATCATGAATTTGAGGAGGGCAATTTGAAATACAGCAATTAGCCATAATTAACGGAACTCTATTCCATTTTTTTCATCATTTGTAATATAACTGGCATAGTAAAGCATAATTTAAAGCAGAAAACAGCAGTTAGTCCTGGGAGGTCCGCACGGGCACTTTAAAGGGTCCATGCAATGCCATTTGTTTTCGGCTATTAACCTTTTTGTTATTTTTTTTCTTCTGGTGTGTTGATTTTGATGCCCATGCAAATTTGCGTACTTGTTAACAAAATTGTAAGGTAATCCCGGGGAGAGTATTCCATTGATTTATGCACAAAACAATGCTTGATTTTGTTTTATTTTTGCTGTCCAAAAATTTGCTTTTTTGAGGATGTATTGTTGAGCAAGTACATGTACTTGGCCATGTTAGCCAACAAGCAACCCTTTCTGGGGCATTTCACCCATGGGTAAGTCTCGGTTTCACAATTTCTACAGAAAATCATGTAAACTAAAAAAGTGTCTTCCCTCAGTGACGTCTTCGCAGCAGCACCCTCAGTTTTCCAGAATGGACAACATAAAATGCTTAAAGAGTGCATTTCTATTTTTCCAGTACGTCGAACTTCCAAAGGATGTGTTAAATAGTTTCATAAGCTGGAAAAAAAAGGTTACAGAAAAATCACATCTTCAAAAATTAATCGTAGTGACCTTTTAACGAGTGTAGAGTAGGTCGGCATGGAATTGGTTCTGTGGCACTGTGGCACTGCTTCTCAGTTACTAGTCTCTTTTATGTTCGATGTGGCAGTGGCACTTGAAACGGTTGTGCATTCGACCGTTTTAATACGTCCTGTTGTGTGAGCAGCCTACCGGAGAGGTGGGGGGATATTTTCAGTTCGTACGCTACGTGATCGATTTGAAGGCGATTTTTGTGGGCCTCACACTGATAGAAAATAAGTTTTCCCTAGGAAATGCCAAGTGTCAGGGTAGAGAATGGTCCTTTGGCTTTTCATCAACGTTGAAGGTGTGTTGACAAACCTAGCAGTTTTCCCGCTCTCTGCAGTTCAAATCAGGCATGCTTCACCATGATTACACATGCTACCTGCTGTGGCAATGGACATTTGCAGATTCTTACGCTGCTGCTATTTCACCGTCCAGTCATCATTTATGAAACACTATATCATAAAAGTAGGCTTGACAATTAAGAAAAAATCCATCACAAATGTTAAGGTGAGCAAGATGCTTGTCAAAATTGTCTTAACTACCCACAGATATAAAGCTTTTAAAGATAAATAAAATAAGTATACTTATTAAACATAGCTTAACACTAAAAATGTGTTTTTATAGTTTATTTCAGTAATTCAATTCAGAGGGGAATAGAAATGTAGCCATGTAGTTAGGAGAAATGTTTCTGAAATGGTGGGTAATTTAGACTTTTTCCGTATGTGTTAAAATTGATCTGTTGGTCTGTTTGAAACAGTCAACCACTTAGTATATTTAGGGTCGCTTCGTTTACCCCTTCAGAGCTGCGGTCTAGAATCGCGTATGGCCTGATGGGCCAATGAACAACAGAATTGGCCCCTTAAAGCTGGCACCTTACTGGACTGCCCTGCACGCGTCGGAGAAAACCCCGCTCAGGGTTATAAAAATGAATTATTGACGTGCGTGATTTTTTACTCTTTTGTGAGGTTTTTTATTATGAAAATACATGATTTGAAGAGATCAAAACCTGCCCTCTCATGTGAAGTGGTGCTTGTGTTTGTGAAAACTTATTTTAACTATGAAATTCGTCCTGAAAACCAGTCCTCAATATAGTGACTGACGAAACTCCACTTTTATTTGAGTTCAAGTCGCGCACCTGTCATACCATTTTTTCTTCTCGTGTTTCGAGGATCCATTACATCATGAGAACTCTTATGAATGAACCTTTGTGAATGTAACCGCCCAAAATGTAAAAATTCATGAAAAGATTTTTGAGGCCCATCTTCGTCGGGTCATTACTCATTAATTACGCATAGTTTGTTTGACCTGGCTGCAAAAGTGGGACATGCACACAACTGTATTTTGCTTTTTACCGCGCCGAAACAGCGGTGGTGTAGGCCGACGGGTTTTTAGGGCAACGCACTACCGGTACATCCTGTTTCACCAGAAACATAGTTTGTCATATATATTCAGACTAACTAGAATGTATATGAGGAGTAGGATTGGGTTTGCTTATTGAAAAACAAATTGAACAAAAGGGTATGCTGATGAATGTTTTATTCTTCAACAGCAAATTCCATAAAGAAGAGATCATCTGTAAAAGCTTTGATTTAATAAAAGCAACCCGGAGGGGGGGTTACAAGCCTTTTCGAGCCAGAAAACACGGATTCTGTTCTATAATTTGACACTAATTATCGTAGTTTTAATTCATTCTAAGTGGTAGAAGAATAGCTTTAGTTTATGGTGGAAGCTACGCATGATCACATTTACTTGGAAAATGCGCCCTGCTGGGAAAACATAATACATGTTAAAGATAAAACTTGCCACTACTCATTGGCCTATTGCTTCTCATTTAGATTATTACAATAATTGGTTTTTAGATCATTAGTCCATGTCAAATTCGTTAAGAAACGATTGAACTTCTACTGTTTCAGAGCAACTTAAATCCTGTCCTAAAAATCGTACTATATATGAGCGGAACAGCGGATGTAATTGCCAATTTCAGCTCCACGGACAGACATTAATCAGTCTGGTAATGTGTCTGACAACCTTGAGCGTCGGACCGCCGAACCATAGTACGGATATTTGCTCGGATCTCTCAGGCTGCAAACACTGAGAGTCACGAAAGCCTTTTGGAAAGATGGTTAACTTCCAGGCAACACCCATGTCGCTATTGCTGTGGTGGTACTTCTTGCTTTGATTTGACCTGTGCACAAATTAAAATATCTAAGCGGACTCTTCTGTGTAAAAATGTGAATTGTATCTGAAGTTGCAAGTAAGACCAGTGGCGTAAATAGCTGGGACTAGGGAAAATTAGACCCACCCCACTTTTGTAAGAATTGAAAGGGGCAACATTTACGCACGGTAAAGAAGATTCCTTTACAGATAACACTTTTAAAAGTCTCCCTTTAAATTCCAACAAAATGAAAATTCAACCATTTCGAGTGAACATTCGCTCCCTCCGATTAAAAATACGAGGAACAAGTTGAATTCGAATGAAACTGTCTCACTCCTGTTGATTGAGATTTCATTTGAGTTTCCACTTGGTTCATTTTTTTCACGTTTTCAATCTAAAATTAGAATCGTCTTTGTGAAACGTCTGTGTAATTGCCCGGCTTTCACTTTTTCGGACTTGGAAAGCATTTGCAGAAAAGAAATCCTTTCCCCGAAGACCTGGATTTGCCGCAGAGTAGGATTGACGGGAAACTGAGAGGTTTAGACATTGTATATACGTTTAACAAGGGAACAGGAGCTAAACAGAATGCGGACGAAGGGAGAATTATAAACCAGGACTTACAAGTCAAAAACCAAATGATTTTTTTTCTCTCAGTGGAATTTCTTTTTTCATCAAGTATAAAAAAAGAAAGGACCACTCCATACATCGAGGTGATATACCGCACGTTTTTGAAAAGAAAAATGGAAAGAAAGGAGCCATTTTCGGAACAATGTACTCTTTCATTTTCTTTCTCACCCATGCTCAAAATGTTGGTCCTAAACCCTTTAAAGAAACCAATGAAGGTTACATAAAGCAATTATCAACCCCCAAAAAAATCAAATGAAGATGCCGCACAAATAATTCTGTTATTTTCCACGTTTTGAATTATCTGACGATAACTTCCTTGATAAGACTGCTGCCGCTGATGACGGAATTTCTCATACACAAGTTGATCACTCCTAAATTTTAGAGCAATATTCCATCGTCATTGTATGAAAAAATGAGTCCCATCTAAAGTGAAAGCCATAACTGACATTTCCATAGAATTCTCAGTAATACGAGCTTACAGTCCTCTGCGTACAGGTGGGAACCCTTCGTGTACATGCCTTTGTGGCGACCTAACAGTCAACCTGTTCTCCGAGAATCTATTTTAAGCACAGTCGAAGTTTGTCGAAGGGGACAGTAGCTTTAAAATGCGCATATGCATGGAAGTTGCTGCAGCCGCTACTCAGTGGTTCCATAAGGGGTATTATACGCGTTATTGTCGTCTGCAATCGCTGCTCGTGAAGACTGTGTTGGGCCCACGTTCTTTTCGATATATCCGACCAATTGGCTCCATCATAAGGCGCTAAATTACCTTGTATGCATTACTTTGTATTACCTTGTATTCAAATGTACCCATCAATTCATTTACAGGAATTCCCAGAGCAGCGCAAGTGTATATGCTTTTGCGAAATTAATACATGCGTGGTTCATGTGTGCTATTGGAGACCTGAGAATATATGCTCAGACTTATAATGGCAGCATAAAAGAGAAAGGTTCATATTTCATCTAGACATGTGCAGTTTAGACGGGTGTGATTTCTTCCCCCAAATCAAGTCATGCTGTGGAACTGGCTCAACCACTCAGATTACTATGCATGCAGGCAGGCCATTTTGAGCATACAAGGGGGTTCGGGCAGATTTGTGGGCATCGCCAGGAATATTTTTTTTGGGGGGGGCAGGGGGACGGCGCATTTGATCTAGTGGGTTTTGAAGAAGTTTAAGACTGAGTCTACACTTTCCTTTGAAAATGTGCATGTATTGTGCTGCTGTGTTTTGGGTTTTGTCAGCTTTTAATCTTGATTGCAAATTCATCTTAACTTTGCCATGTTTCGTTATTATTCAAGTGATTGAAACGCTTCACAGAATTTCCCATAATGATCTACACGCACTATGAACAAAAGCCAGAGTTTAGACTAAGAGTTTTCTAAAAAGGTTCTGGAATCGGGAATTCGATATGTACTGTCAGAATACAAGATGTATCCATTTTGATGGGATGTTTGCAGATAATGGTGTGCATGATGGTAGAGATGACTGTACACGACACAGAACCTCCCAGTTAAGGCATAGGCGTCGCGAGCGGGGGGATGAAACCTTTAAAGAAGAAAGGAAGGCAAAACTAAAAGCGAAGAAAAAAAAAGAGGGAAAAGGAGATAGAAATCACTAAGTTTCACGACAATGCCTGAAAAAGGCCCCTTTCACACCGTTGATTTTTTGTCAGTTTGTTTCGATGAGACTTTTTTCTCTCCTTTGAATAATACTCACGTGATGCCCCAGGTCGAAGGGCATGTGCCTGGACGTGGAATAGAAAAGTTCAGATGAGGAGTTTATGTTATCAGAGGGTAAAGTCAATAAGTCATACCGATATTTATATGCCATTGGGGAAAATAATTAATCTGTAGCACTAAAAATAAAGATTTGTTTTGATAGCGCTGTGGACTTTGAATTTAGTTAGATTATATTGTGAGAAAGATATTAGTCTGGTTTGAGGACATTTGAATCCCAAGGTTTGTTGGAGTCGGGTGTTTCCACTTGTTCCCAATTGAGTGCTGTTCATTTGGCTAATTTGAGAAACAAGATGGCCGCCACTGTTGTCATTATAACGGGCTGCTCAAGCGGGATGGGCTTTGCAACTGCAGTGCATCTAGCTACCAAATCCAAACACAATTTCAAGGTAAATCTTAATGAACTTGGTTTCAAGATATGGCAAGTTTCCTTTGAACACGTTAACGTACAGGGTATTTGAGATCAGAAGTTTGTAAACAACATAATGACGAAGAAGTTTTGAGGATTAGAAAGGGAGGCCAACCACTTTTGCTCCTTGAAACACGGCGTCTTGGTTTCGTGAAGTTTTTACCCAACCTTACCGAATAAAATTGGTATCAATGTATCGCTTTAGGGTAAAATATGTGGACGTGTCTGAATAGAATATGGGGAAGTTGTTTAAAATTACAGGTACTTTGACAATTCTTACCGCAAGGAAAGGCCTGATTTCTCAAATTTAATACTTCGATTGTTAACGAACAGTAACCCACAAATTATCACGGTTTCAAAAGCAATCGCATGCCGCCGCTGTCTGGAAACATCTCACGTGCTGAGATTTCATACTTCTGACCTCAATTAACAGTTCCCAACTTTAATGGATAGGTCCATGATATTGTGAAGGGTATCTAGCAAGGTTAATACGATGCAAAGGTCACTTATGGCCGATAAGGAGCTCCCAATTAAACCGTTTACCTGTTCGTTAACGGAACATCGTTCACTGTATGACCTTCACCATCACTGTTGTTTCTCTACTACACTCCGACATTGAGAACGTCCTCGAAGTGCGTGCCTCCTAATGAAAAGTGTTTTCCTCCCCCAGTATTTGAAAAGTCAGACAGTTTTAGCACTTTTAGCCAGTGGTATGCTGCAGTGGGGTAAATTTGTGTCGGACATTGGGGGAATGGGGACGGAGAAGGTGGTGGGGGATAACTTGCCCAGCCATGAAAATCTGAAAAGCCATGTGGGGGTGGGGGTGACACCATATAACACTATACAGAGGTTGATTGTTCAAGCAATCGCTTTTGAAACCATGGGTCATTGTGGGTTGCTGTTCGTGAACAACCGAGGCATTAAGTTTTGGGAGATCAGGTTCTCCATGGGTAAGAATTGTCAAGTACCTGTAATTTTAAGCAACTTCCCCTAATTTTATTCAGACACGTCTACATATTTTATCCTAAAGCGATACATTTGTACCTATTTTATTCGGTAGGATTGAGGAAAAACTTCAACAAAGCAAGATGCCGTGTTTCAAGGAGCTAAGGAGGTTGGACCCCCTTTATAATCCTAAAAACTTCATCATTATTATTTGCCATGTTTTGATTTAAAAGACTGTTGTTTCACGCAAAAAATAATTTGCACTCTTTCAGGATAATGACGAATTGAGATGACCAGTTTTATCTTTATTTGAACTTTATCTGAAATACACGTACTTGAACAAATAACGAGATCAGCTGTTAATTATCCAATTTGGTCAACTCGTGTATGCAACAAAAACAAGCTCGTCTTATCTACTTTACAGTAATGATTGCTTGTAATTTGATCGATACCTGGTGACATAATCCAATGCCACCTTTATATGCACGTTTAGTTGTAGGTGCAGAGTTTCAAGCTCCGGTTTGATTTCGTTCGGCTTGGCTTCCGTTAATGCCATGTCTTGGCTTGGGGATATGAGTTTTAATTACTACAAAACGTATTATATCTGCAAATAAACGTATCTTGTCTATAAATAAAAGACCCTCAAGAATGGTAACTGTTTAACAAATCGCAACAACACATTTTTGTCCCGACTCTTTCGGTCAAATGGGAAAATCAGTAGCGCTTAAAAAATGTCTGCCCTGACAAAAGCCAATGAACATAAGGTTTACCCTGTAACCCCAGGTTTATGCGACAATGCGAAATCTCGAGAAGAGAGGACCGCTGGAGTCGGCCGCGGGGGACGCGCTCAACAAAAGACTGTTCATCCGGGCGCTCGATGTAACTAAAGTCGACACCATCACGGCACTGGTTGAGGACGTTGTGCAGGAAAATGGCAGAATTGATGTCGTCTGTGAGTGTTTCTGTTTCCCTCAAATTACCAAGGAAATATTGTGGAAACCGCCCCATAGCACTTTTTTCCAAAACAACTTTCAGTAAAGCGCGATTTTTTTTGGTACTATTTGTTTTTTTTTAATTTTTGTTTTTTGTTTTTGTTTTTTGTTTTTTTATTTAAAGATAGTGCTCTGATTCCCCGACCTTCCGGATTCAGAACTAGTGGAAAAATTATTTTTTTTTATGTTGAGAAATTTTGCATCCGCATACCAACAATTTTCTGATATAAATCTGAAAAAAATGCTCCACTGTCCAACCAATGGGAAAGTCACAGACTTCAATTTTATGACCTGTGGTCCTCGGTGGCTAGCGCGATATCTCTTCCCCCTTTTTTTGGGGGGAGGGGTTGAGAATTTTGGATTTCTCCCTTGAAAACCTTTCATGTTTGTGAGTTTGTTTTTTCTTTTGTTTGTTTTGTTTTTTTGAGATCTCAGAAAATGTTTTTTTTTTCTTTTTTCTGTCCTCTTCCAAAGTTTGTCTTGCAAAAGATCCGAGTACCATCTTATAAAAAAAATGCTCGCCTAACAGCAGAGGTATGAAAATACAAACAGTCAACGATTTTTATGACAAAAAATCAACCGATGGCTGAAAACAGTAACGGTGGCATATCTTGGTCTTGAGTCCAGGAGGGGCAGGCAAAATGGGATTTTTTTTTTCATTTTTATCTATTAAAAGACTTCCCAATCCAGAGAGAAATATGGCAATACCGTTTAATTTAAATGTTGGTGCTTGCAATCAAAAGGGATGACGATATTGACAACGTGACTTTGAAGTAACGTGCCTCGTGCACCCCCCCGCATGTGCCACTGGTTGAATAGAAGTAGGCTAGTATCATAAGTTTCCTGTTTTATTCTAGGCAGCAGTTTCAAGATTGTGGAGGGCACACGATCACTATACTTTGTCGAAAGAGTTTAGTCATGCGCGGTATATTCATCAATGTCAAAACTATTTTTTCATCACGTCATGGGTTTCGAATGTTACATTTTTGGGGACAGCGGACTTTTGAGGGCAATATTTGTTTATTTCAGGAGCGGCCCTGCCGCTTACTAAAACCCAATGTGAGCAACGGCTCATGCATGGAACCTGGAGGTGTGGAATTTATCGTCCTTCACTTTGCGGTGTATCGTCGCATTTATGCAAATAAAGAATTGCAGCTGAATGCTATTCCGGATCAGTTCAAATAACCTTTTCTTTGCTCAAGGGAAAGGGGTGAGCAGCTTTAGGTGAATATACATGTATATTCCTAGATGTACGTACAAGGGGGCACTAGCGCTACTAGTATGGTGCTCTTTATCGGCCATTTCGCATCTCGCATCAAAAGCAGCCAAAATGCCAGAACATTGCACGAAAATGTTGCAGTATTACTTAAAACACTCTGAAACTGCCTAACGAACAACCCCATGTTGCACAAAAGACGCTACACAAACAACAACAGAGCAGGCACATACACGACAAGAAGAGGCTAAAGCCTGCATGTCACCAACACGCTACACTGAAGTTTGAATCCAACACTTTAATGAGTGCAGTAAGTGACTACGCTCTGGAAGTTTTCAATAAATGTTATTCACAGCACTTGAAATATCAAATCCCTTAAAGAGTTTGTTTAAAAATTTAAGTTGAATCAGCGTTTAAAATGTTGCATTCATGGTTTAAATCATGAATTTTGGATATTAATTGTCGGCTAACATTTAAAACGTTGGATTCAATACTTTCATGCAAGTGATTGCTGACTGCACTCTTGTAAGTTTTGAATTCAACACTGAAGTTTTTAGCTTGTGAATAAACATGTTAGATGCACCAAGTTTAACATTTTCCATGAAATGCGAGATTCGAAACTGATTAATTTAATTTAACGCAATGGTAAATGTAAGCACCATAGTTTGGCAATAACTCAACAGGTGTGATTGAGTGAGCTGCATCTGTTATCCCAATTAGTTAACAATGCCGGTTATGCTGTGTTCGACGGGTATTTTATGGCGGATGAATCTCTTGATGCGGCCAGAGCCATGATGGACACCAATTTCTGGGGACCCATCCGTGTTATATGCGCCGTATTGCCTGTCATGAAGAAGCAGAAATCGGGCCGCATCATCAACACCACCAGTGGGGAGGGCTTTGAAGGCAAGTCTTTTTTCGTTTGAAGTCTAGCCAAGTTTCAATCGAGCTCAGTCAACGCTCGCACGTGCATCGACAATACAATCGGGCAGCCACGCTCTCTCAGCAGTACTAAAATGCATTTTTGGTTCTGGTTTTTAAAAGGTCCAATGTCCAAGCTAAGTAAAAAGGATAAGTAGTCGAAAGTTTGCACAAACATGGAATGAAAGTGTCAAATTCAAATATCAAACCTTTGCCAATTCTTGAAAGCAACCGCATCCATGTTGTTAAATGTCCATTTATATGTCAACATTCGCCTGCAACGTACTGCAAAGTCCGAGTGTATTTAACCTTCCAAGCACACCTGTACCTCTCATTCTCCGCTATCTTTACAACGTGATATGCTCAAGGTGCATTGCATACAAGAGGATAGAAAAATTCCTGAAAATATTGCAAGTAAAGTAAAAACCGCAGATGGTATATGGCATAAAGTAGCCATCATACACTAAAATGTATAATGGGGACTGCAAAATAGATAAAAAAATCTAAAATGGATACGGTAAAATAGATGATCAAACGAAGTTGAAAGGTCCGATGGGGTATTATTATACAGTATATTCCACAACTGAATACATCGTTTTATTGGTGTTTTCATAGCTTGATTTTCATTGGTGAGCACATCCCTTACATTGCGCCTGAATAGGGGATCAAGTCTTTTTGGTAGTTTTAAAAATCCAGCCCACACATTTTTATATCGCTTCCCACAGTGCACATATTTACTTTTTTTTTTTTTTTTTTTTTTTTTANCGTGAGCAACGGCTCATGCATGGAACTTGGAGGTGTGGAATTTATCGTCCTTCACTTTGCGGTGTATCGTTGCATTTATGCAAATAAAGAATGGCAGCTGAATGTTATTCCAGATTAGTTCAAATAACCTTTTCTTTGCTCCAGGGAAAGGGGTGAGCAGCTTTAGGTGAATTACGTACAAGGGGGCACTAGCGCTACTAGTATGGTGCTCTTTATCGGCCATTTCGCATCTCGCATCACAAGCAGCCAAAATGCCTGAACATTGCACGAAAATATTGCAGTATTACTTAAAACACTCCAAAACTGCCGAACACACAACCCCATGTTGCACAAAAGACGCTACACAAACAACAACAGAGCAGGCACATACACGACAAGAAGAGGCTAAAGCCTGCATGTCACCAACACGCTACACTGGAGTTTGAATCCAACACTTTAATGAGTGCAATAAATGACCACTCTCTGGAAATTTTCAATAAATGTTAATCACAGCACTTGAAATATCAAATCCCTTAAAGAGTTCGTTTAAACATTTAAGTTGAATCAGCGTTTAAAATGTTGCATTCATGGTTTAAATCATGCATTTTAGATTAATTTAGATTAATTGTCGGCTAACATTTAAAACGTTGGATTCAATACTTTCATGCAAGTGATCGCTGACTGCACTCTTGTAAGTTTTGAATTCATCATTGAAGTTTTTAGCTTGTGAGTAAACATGTTAGCTGCACCAAGTTTAACATTTTCCATGAAATCTGAGATTCGAAACTGATTAATTTAATTTAAAGCAATGGTAAATGTAAGCGTCATAGTTTGGCAATAACTCAACAGGTGTGATTGAGTGAGCTGCATCTGTTATCCCAATTAGTTAACAATGCTGGTTATGCTGTGTTCGACGGGTACTTTATGGCGGATGAATCTCTCGATGAGGCCAGAGCCATGATGGACACCAATTTCTGGGGACCCATCCGTGTTATATGCGCCGTATTGCCTGTCATGAAGAAGCAGAAATCGGGCCGCATCATCAACACCACCAGTGGGGAGGGCTTCGAAGGCAAGTCTTTTTCCCTTTGAAGCCCAGCCAAGTTTGGTCTGAGGCACTCCAGTCCAATCGAGCTCAGTCAACGCTCGCACGTGTATCGTGCAGCCACGCTCTCTCAGCAGTACTAAAATGCGTTTTTGGTTCTGGTTTTTAAAAGGTCCAATGTCCAAGCTAAGTGAAAGGATTAGTAGTCAAAAGTTTGCACAAACTTGGACTGAAAGTGTTCAATTCAAATTCAAATGTCAAACCTTTGCCAATTCTTGAAAGCAACCGCATCCATGTTGTTTACTTACAGGAATTCTTGCTAAGAGTAAATCAAGCCTTACAAGTTGTCATTAAACGTCCATTTATATGTCAACATTCGCCTGCACCGTACTGCAAAGTCCAAGTGTATTTAACCTTTCGAACACACCTGTACCTCTCATTCTCCGCTATCTTTACAACGTGATATGCTCAAGGTGCATTGCCATACAAGAGGATAAAAAAATTCCTGAAAATATTGCAAGTAAAGTAAAAACTGCAGATGGTATATGGCATAAAGTAGCCATCATACACTAAAATGTATAATGGGGACTGCAAAATAGATAAAAAATCTAAAATGGATACGGTAAAATAGATGATCAAACGAAGTTAGACGGCCCGATTGGGTATTATTATACAGAATATTCCACAACTGAATACATCGTTTTATTGGTGTTTTCATGGCTTGGTTTTCATTGGTGAGCGCATCCCTTACATTGCACCTGAATAGGGGATCAAATCTTTTTGGTAGTTTTAAAAATCCAGCCCACACATTTTTATGTCGCTTTCCATAGTGCACATATTTACTCTTTTTTTATTTTTTTTTTAAGGATATCCATTTCACGGTCTGTACTCCGCAAGCAAGCATGCTTCTCAGGGACTGTCTGAAAACCTGGCGTTGGTCTTCCAACAAGGGTACAACATCAAGTAAGCGTTTGTTAATTTGGCCAAAACTCCAACTCAGATCTCTTGTTGTGCTGTTTACCCAGATAATTAGACATGAAATGAAAGCAATAGGGTCACGTCAGCCATATAGCTAATGTCGTAGTTCTATTTTTAAAATATTTATAAAAGGTGACCAGCACAGTAAAGATGATTTTAACCAGTACTGTTCTGTTCACATGAATACATATTTCTCTAAAGCATTATGGCGGTAAGCACAAACTTGTCAGATCCCCACCTTGGCATACGAGGCGGTGTTTAGAGTATTCACCGCTCCATATCCAAAAGAACTACAAATCCGTGTAAAATCTCCCACAGGAAAAGCCTATTGTTCTATGTGTTTATTCAGACCTGTTTAAAAAGATGTTTACATGTACATAATATCTAACGGAGAACATGTAGGAAGGAAAACCCGTTAGAAACACACCCAATAGGCTGTGTCCAAATTACTTGGCAGCGGCTTCACGCCACACAGGAGTCTATTGTGGTAGTGGTGGCCGCCAGTTTCCATCGAGCCGTGTGTTATTTCAAGCCGCATCCAAGTGTTTCCGACACGGCGAAAATCTCTTTGACTGACAATGGAGCGTCCTCTTCAGTTCCATCACGGCGATTTTCCCGTGCCAGTGAGGTCTGTAGTAGGCTACACGTATACACGACTGCGATCCTCTGTAATATTGGATCATGAGCGTCGTCGAGGGACGTGTTAACAGTTTTTCCTATTACTTTGCCACCTCCCCCCAGAAGAAAATCGTTCAACGCCTTGGACCCTGATATTGTTCTTCCCCTTTCACGGTTCAGCTGGTTTGAAAGACCTCAATATTCTCTTTAATCATTGAGGCAAAGGCAATTACGGAACCGACGTCCTCCACAATTTTTTAAATTTTGATTTGAATATGTTTGCAACAACAACAACAACAACAACAACAACAACAACAACAACAACAACAACAACAACAACAACAAAACACTCTGTGATTGATAGCCTGCATAGCATAACATTTCTGCATTTAATAAAGAGAGTTGACGCGATGAACAAACTGAAGGTGGGGAGGCCAGGAACTGGCTAAAATATTTAAAAAAGAATGTTTTTGCCCACCACCTGGGATTAGGTGGGGGATTTTTAAAACACATTTAGACAAAATCTGACCGTAAATCTGGGAACCGAAAGGTTTTGGATTGAAGTCATGGGAAAGTCAAAGGCAGCAGCAATCCCCCCCTGCAAATGCCCATAGTTCAACCATCCCCCCGGCAAACTTTAACATAAAGAAATTCCCATTTATTTGGGCACTGGTAATTGCTTTGAATCTGCTTGCCCTTTATACCAATCTGTCGTCTGTGATAAGCATGATATTACATATCTGATCTGATTAAAGCGCAGAGTGGAAGACAGGGCTGAGTGATCACACACACCAGTAAGCCAAGCGCATGAAATTCATCTCCTTTTACAGAATCAGCACCCTCGTACCTGGGCCAGTGCATAATCAGGCTTTCGCACAGATACTGAACCCAGCTTTCAAGGCGGAGTACATGTGCGCAGGCTGGAACGAGACCTGGCGCCGCCTCTTCCTGGAGTACTGGGAGAAGGACATGCTGCCGATCATCCAGGCCTACCAGCAGCCGGAGGAAGTGGCCAAGTTGGTGGAAGAGATCATCCTGAGCGAAGACCCAAAGTTAATATACCCTACAGGCTCCTTTGTTGCTAAAAGAGTTGCCAGTAAATTGATTGATCCCAGTGGAAACTCAAGTCGCACAAGGTATGAGTCATTATCTTGAGTTTCCACACAGTTTGCTTCCCGTGAGCATACAAACGAGCGACTGATTCAGATTGGTTTACACTGTTTCTGTGGCAATTTTATTGGGGGGTTCAAAATTTTGGATTGTGGATGATGTAACTTCATTATGTTGGTTCATTATGTTGAAGAGCAGATTAGGGGTTTATATACATATTAATCAAAGAAAGTTACTACAGAAATTGTATAATTTAAGGACCCTTCTACTGTCTGGTGCTGTTTTAATGAGCAAGAAGTAAGTTGTTTGTGGCAAAAGAGAAGGCAGTGTTATCAGTTTGACTGGGGACAAGAAAAGGTGCAGAAGAATAATGTCTGAAAATATTTTGTTTACCTAAATCAGGTAAAACTTTCCTTTATTCTCAAATGGACCGCTGGGCCGGTATGTTTTAGTCTCTTCTCAACGCCCATAGGAAGTTCCCCCTCCCCCAAAACAGAAACGGAAAAAAATCTCAGATATCCCAAGGCCAGTGTTTATGAAGACATGCATGATTAAGATAATCTTTACTTGTACAATGCAGACCTTCATTACAAGGCGAAGTCGACGGTAACAGCGGTGGGATTTGATAACACAAATTACAAAATCCAAATTGCACCTCTTTGTCTCATTTGAAATGACATTTTTCTGTCCTTTTTGGGGGACCGATTTTGTTACATTTTGGTGTTCTAACACGGGAGACTCACAATAGTGCACCTCCAAGAGTTTGCAACGCATTGACCAATCACAAGTATGCGAAAACTGTTGACCCGATGTGCGTTTGGAAAGGGTTGACAGATTTTGTGTACCGTGATTGGTCAACGCGTTGCAAACTCTTGGAGGCGCACTATTGTGCATCGACCATATTCACTTTCTGTGATTGATTATTGTGTAATTGCGAGTAATAATTTTAAAATGGGCACTGCTGCTTGCAATAAGGAACGCTTTTGTCGCAGATCTATCACGAGAGTTTACACTGCTTGACGCTGTTTCATAATGTAGGAAACGTGGTGAAACAAGGTTGACACACGCGGTGTTTGCCTCAATACATTTTTTTTTAGAATTGAAATTGCCAGCATTTTAGATCGGAGCTACTGTACTAACTTACATATCACAGTGTTATCAGGTGAGGATTTTTCACGGAGGAGAAAAATTGGAAAATTGGAAAATTGAAAAAATAATCCAGGATAGGCCTAAACCACTTCTGGCAAGATGTAACGATTGGTTCTGAAGTCCCGTAAGGCCGTTGAGTTTCACCTACATTCTTTCTAGCAATTCTTATCCATTACTCTATATACTAGTAGTCGCTGGTTCATATTGTCAGGTTGAAGTAATTAGCCGTTAATGCGATGAAAGTCAGCGATAAAGGCTGAGCGTGACATGGGAGGAGTCGCAGAGATAGTTGCGAGTCGATTCTGTGGTTCATTACAGTATTTAAAAAATCATTATCAGCACGTCTTTTCGTTAATTGTAAGCATGTAACCGTTTAAAACCAAACTCCCTTCTTGACATAAACTTGTTTCAAGCTTCAATAAGTGTTATCATCCGCTAAATGTGTTTTTTATCTTGTTATTAACATTCAAATGTGTCTTAAATTTAACGTTATGAACACAACATGTCTGTTAAAAACGTTGGCGCCACAACGTGTTTAGCTCTGGATTATTAACACAGAACGCATTTACAAAGCATTACCAGAGAGGCGTTTGAAATAACAATAATAGTGGAGATTTGTATGTCGTACACACCATCAATTCTGATGCTCAATGCACTGCCAGTGCGTTGAACATTGGCTAAAAATATCTTGGGGAAAACAATCACAACGGAGAGCAAAAGCACATACAGAGGCAATACAACAAGAATAATTAAGGGAGTGGGAACAATTAAGTTGTCGATTAGGCTTTGAATGTGACGGATAAGACATTACAGAGTGTGGGGCCAGTGTTTGGTTCTAGGTATCTGAAGGCTGTGTGTATAGACCGTATTGGCGGGGGACCCAATTTCAGTGTATTCATTTGAAACCTTAAATTTAAAGAACCAGACTCTATTCTACAATTTCATTCCAACCCCTAAAATCACCTGATACCGTCCCATTATTAGTGTTTCAAATGTGTACAGCACGTTCAGGAATACGACTAAAATTGGGTACCCCGATACGGTCTATTGCAGACCGAAGGCTGCGCAGTGGTTTGTAGGGGTTGATGGTGGTTTGGAGATAGGTGGGAGCAGGTGCACATAATGAGCAACACACGAGTAGAATTTTAAATGTTATTTGTTTACTGACCGTGAGCCAGTTTGAGAGTGAAGGACAGGTTAAGGACGGGTGACATGTGGCTACTTTTCTTACTGTAAGTGTACGTAATCTGGTGGCACTCTATGGTAATCGTTTTAATCTACTAATATCTTTCTGTGGGAGGCTGCGGAGCAGAACGTTACAAAAATCAATTCGGGATGAAATAAGCTCATGATTTAACTTTTCCCTTGCAGGTTTGGACAAGTACTTTCGAATGAAACTTGGGTTGCCTAATTGAAAGTTCACGGCTTGTGAGAAACAAGTAATGTGGTTCTTAAAAGACAAGTTAGCATCAAACACAATACCTTGACCTTCGATTGCATGTGAGGGGATTCACCAGAAACTTAGATCTAACATCATTTCATTTGAGGTTATTCTTCTCCATCCGTGATTTGACATCTTCAATTGTTGTAGTACTGTGGTTATAGTGCAGAACATGATGGTGGGAAAAAGATGTACATCTGGGTACCATCGGCAAAACAATGATACAGAACGTTTTGTTTCTGAAAAATCTCCCTAATAGTTATAATAATACCCTAATTGTAGGACACCCAAAGTGAGAGGAAGAAAATCATAGGCACCAGGTATCAAATATGTTTCTTCAGTGAACCGATTTCCCTGATTGAGTGCAAGGGTCACTAAATCTAGAATCACATTTTCGGGGAAAAGGGTAAAGACCTTTGTTTAGGAGCCAACAAATCTACCCTTGAGCTGAGTGTTTTAAACTTTTGTGGCAAGTACACGACCGGAGATTGAAAATTTGACGAGAGGAAATCCCGAGTAGTCTTGGACGTTGTCTGTAACGTGAGTACTTGATTGGGCATACCAACAAAAATGCACCAAACACAACCAAAAGTATAGGGAAAAGTTGCCAACTTCCAGCAAATGGCCGAGGGCCTAATTGATATGATCCGCTTAAAACTGACACTAAAAGCATTTGATAACACATGTAAATGCACTGCAACCTCTTTTCCTGAAGGATACTGACAATTTTGAAAATAGGTTTCGGTAACGTCCCAAGCCCATCTTCTCTAGTGACGTCCCCAAGAAAGAAGTGGTTTTAGTTTTTTTTTTTTGTTTTTTTTTGTTTGTTTTCTTCTTGGTAGAGCATAACCGGTCTGTTGTTGGTCTTGATCTCAGCTGGTGTCTTTTGGTGATTTGTGCATTCAAGGTCCCATGCCAGACGTCCTGCATGCATGTCTCTATTATCATTGCATGGATCGCATCTCCGTAAACTAAATTTCTTTCAAGTTGGGTTCCTGAATCCCATTTCTGCCGAGCGTGATTAAATCTTCTCCAACCAGAAAAGAGGCAATTGCATTTGCAACGCGATCAGCCTGTCATTATTGTATATGTTTCTTCTGACCAGCTGAGCTAACGCTGTTCACTCCAAGTTGTTTTGGAGTGCATTTTGCAAGAGCAGGTGCCTAATCAAAACGACTGCGTAACAATGCCCAACGTTCCTTCCATTAACGTGTGCGACCCAGAGGAAAGCAATGGGATGTACGAAATATCAATTTATTTGGATTAATTCGATTTGTCGAAGGGTAGGCCTATGGGCACTGTCTCAATCGGTAAACATTTTTAACAACAGGGAAGCAATGGCATTATACCTTTAAAGGTTAAGGAGAAACGACAAAAACGTGGAGATTCTTCGCGTCCGAGATATTTGAATCAAAGAATCCTCACCTCTTGACAGTATGAACATCTAACAAAAGATGCGTGGGTGAAGTAACAATGGACGCTCATTGTTAGTGAACTGTGTCTCTTGTGTTAGATGTTCTTAGTGTGAGTCGTTTCTCCGAATTAAACCACTTCCCTCCCTCCGCTACTGTCCACTATTGTAGAAGAGTACGACATATCTTGACCAATGCTTTGACACGTGAGAGGAATTCCAGCAATTTGTCCAGCGTCGGCTAGCTATGTACATCTCCAGGTGCATAAAAGCTTTACCCCTGGCCCTGGCTAACTTTTCGGCTGGGTGCGCAACTATTTTTTTTTTTTCACATTGCATGCTCATGAACTCACACACGAAAACATTCAGTCGGCAGCTAAGTGGATCTTAGGGCGCACACACTGCCTTAATGGATTTACATGTCCAAGTTAGCTGTGCAAATTCGCTAAATTCACATTAATAAATGCTATCGATAGACTGTACGGAGTTGGGGACCACCGACAAGCAAGTTGATCGAGCGGCAGATTTGGGAATCACAGTTCAATGTCTCTTCAGACGTTTGCAACCTTGGAATTCCATTCTTGCTCATCGAAGTCCCTGGGTCACCGTAGGAGATCCTTTCGTTTGGAAATCGCATGCATGTGGAATATCCTCTAGAAAGTATCACAAGTAGGTTTCAGAACGATTAATCAGTTGTGTAAAATTATACATGAATTATCGTCAGATTGTTTTAAAAAAATCAATCACACAGGAAGAGTTAACACACGGCGGTTTAATCGAAAGTAAATTGGCTAAACGCAAATCTTAAAAAGAAAAACACCAAGAAAAATAATAAGAATTATAAGCTAAAATTAACACATAAGAACTTATAGGGAGTCATGTCAAGTTTTGAAAAAAAAAAAGATTTAGGCGTGGGACGGCTGAGTTCTTTGAACGACCCCTGACTGTGAGGTGGTCCAAAATCACCCATCACACACACGTAGTAATGAAATACTACGAGGTAAGAAAAACAGGGCACATTGTTTTCTGTTTGGTCGTTCACATTCTGGGCACACAATCTGCGCGGTTACCCAGTAAACCACTGTCTTTAGAAATCAGAGCGATTTTCCCCAAAGATACTGCCCTGAGACTGCCCGTTCAGGCCAGCAAGTCATCGTTCTTACTTGGTATATGACGTCACGGTCTGCCGTTACCTCACAGTTTTTATGAAATACCATCAACATAAAAACCGAACGGTCGCAGTTCCGATTCCATGTAAACGGCTTCAGCGGTTTCTGTTGAAGTTTATACCACACACACGTGTGTGGCTGGGCCTTGCTTTGTAGAAAAAAACACGTGATGCAAGATATGGGGCGAAGAGACCCCCCCCCCGCCGCCCTTGTGTTGGTCATTGTTTGATCGGAATCTCAGGACTTCCTTACAGACTTTTAGGGAGGATGTGTTGGGTAACAGTAGTCTAGAGTGTGTATAGGGATTGGACATGTCGGGGGGTACCCATCGGCCCCATATCGTGCACAGTATCAGAAAAGAGTTTCATTAAAAAGACAACAACGTGGGCTGGTTTCTAACCCTTTCCCCACAAATTTCGATCACATTCTAGGTCGCGGGGCCGGTCGATCGTGTGTGGTCAATACATCGCTTGTACCATTGAGTGCGATTTGGTCACCGTCAGCGAGAAATTTCACTACAGAAACCTTCTCGTAAGAGTTGTCAAGATGATAACCAACGCCCATATTGTATACTTTAGGGTATTATGCCATGGAAGTGAATAAAGTTGCCTGTTTGATACTTCTGATAAAGTTTTAAACTTGTGGCTGAGGAAAATAATATAAAATGAGATGAGAAATCGAGAAAATGTCTTTATTTTTATTCTGAATTTATTTTTATCAACTCCAGTGAATTTGGAATAAGTCGCTTTTCTCGAATGAAAGGATTTTGAGTAAGGTGGCCAAAGCTAACTTGAACCTCTTTTAACATATTTTTTCCACTGCAGCTGTTTAGTTTAAAAGCGCCTTTCAAAAATTGTACGCCTGACCTACTTGTTGAAACGCAGATACTGCCTTAAAGGTCAAGCATTGGTGCTTCACTTAACATTCTCCTGAAATCATTCACCATACTGCCGCGTGATCACGTACCGGAGCAAGAAGCACCCGATACGGTACACTGAAATGGCTGTTACGCCCTCTTTACTGAAAGCAGAAACCTGATATCCCGGGTTATGCGTTGGTTTCTCTCCGTCAGAGGTATCGATCAGGGATCACGTTGCAAATGGTTGGGTCAGCGACACCAGCCTGTCGATGCTCACGCACCGGTTTCCTTAAGCGGGAAAGAAACAGCCGATTTCTTTCTGTGTACCGCGTGAGGAACAACATGTTTGTTAGCTTAGGACGTTATGTTCTTTTTGGACCGCCCCGGGGTTTATTTTTCTAAGCCATCGCATACGGCAACGTGCCAGGATCGCCGTTTTGCACCCGTTCGTTTAAAACGCGAAAGTAGCTCAGGGCAAAGCCTCGTAAGCGGCTTCCCACCACAGTGGTTGACATACGGCTTTATCTGATTTTGAATCTTCTTGTCAGTGGGCGGAACCGCTAAAAGGAGGCACGTTTATTGTATATTCCATGCGAGACGGGACTGTTGACGGGGCAACATCATTCACAAAGAAAATGAAAATCCACGTTGTTAAGGTTTTGTTTTTCTTTCGCGGTTGACAAATAAGTTTTCAAATTGTCATTGAGACAGTAATGAAATGTAATACCAATGAAATTTTCTCTTTTCTAAGGACATTAGCTTGAATTACGATACTTTCGAAAATTCCAATATCAAACTAATTTGTAATACTTTTCAACAACTATTGTTCCCAATTCCAAGGTCTACCTCTATCGCAGTGTCCTCCACCGGCCTCCGTAAATACGAATCCCTTTTTTCTTTTTCACTAGGCTTCAATCTTCCAAAGCAATATCCGAGCACCGCTTCCTATTAGGCCTTGTTAACGCTTTCCACCCCGGGGCAGTCCAAAAGACTGGTGCTGGTATTTGTTTGAACGCACTGCTCTGATTGTCTGACTTCCCTGCGAATTACTACAGCGGACTGACTCCTCCAGCCATCGAAACTAGGATATCAACGGCTACTCGAGGGTGTCGCTCAGATTCGCTGTTTTCGAGCCTGTATGCATTTTTATTAAAACTGCCAGGGGTGCTCCTGCAGTAAACGATTTCTGCATCACCGAGGGGAACCATCCAGAAAGGAAAATTATTTTTCCTCCCGCATTCTTGTGATCTTTTTGGATGTATCCCATGGCTACGCAAAACCAATGAATTTCAAAATATTCCCGCGGGGCTACATTAAAACTCTACTAGCGAGGTTTCCTTCATAGAAAAAATAAAGATATTTTGTCTACCCAATGAGCACTGCGGTGTTGGTGACAACACAATTAAATTATTATGCTAACGTGCAAACAGAAACAGTCATACGTGAATCATTGCTTGACTGGGACAGTGTTTATGTTACAGAAAAGATGAAATGCACACATTATAGTCAAAACAAAACGGGCGGTTCAAAAGGTTTGTTCAGGCGCCGCTAGACGAAACAGCATTTTGGAGTGTTAGTATATCCCAGCTTTCATTCGCAACAAGATTTAAGAGAAGCATCCGGAATCTCAGAAGGTATGCAGATCTTCAGATCAATAATGGTGCCAAATGTAACATGACTAGTTTCAGATTATATATGAACCTGGACAGGTAGAAGCTTACGTAAATAAATGTTTTACAGTACGACGCAGAGAAGTGTATCCACGTTTTACACTGTAAAAACTGTACAAACGGGTCTTTGCGTTAATTGTAATTTGTGGAAATGAACGCGTTTCGATTTTCAGAAAGTATTACCATCCTGTTTTTTTGTGTCTTGTTATTAATACCCAAATGTGTCATTCTCTCTAAATTTATTAACACATCCACACATAGTTGTTAAAAACACCACAACGTGTTTAACTTGGGATTGGGACAAAAACACGTTCATAAAGTGTTACCAGGAAAGCATCTTACGCTTGTTTTTACAAGCCATCGTACGATATAGATATTGTAAGTAACCACTGCCATGTCTATCAATGTTTGATATCACTTTCTTACATATTCTTGATAATTGCATGTAGTATGGTCTCTCAAGAATGGACATTACAGTTTTAATAATTGTTCTTAATTTCACCCAGTGCCAAGTAACCCCCTTGCTGTCTTAAAAACTGGAGGCATTGTACGAAAGTGAGGCGCGTCTTCGTCGCTCGGTGGCAGCAAACATTCTCCATCAAAACTACATTTAATTAAAAAAAAGTTCTCTTTAAAAAAGGACACAGCAATGATCCTCAAATCCAAGAGCCTCCGGGATCGTGTCCGCAAGATTTTGTTCTGAAGCATAAAGGCAAGTTGTGTGGAACGCGATAGAGCTGCGCATGCGCGACGCAGTGTTCAGAAACATACATGTTTCTGCTGTGTCAATCTCCCAGGAGTCTGTGCGTGAAACTAACACATCTGAACAGAGTGTTCATTATCCGATCGATAACAGTGGAAGAATCTATATGTTTTCACATTGTCGGATTAAGTATAAAATATATAAATTTGTAAAAAAATTGACAGCCGTTCAAAGGATGATGCAGCACCTTGGGTGATGCAATCCAACCGTCTTTTGCACTTTAAAATAAAAACTTAGATACATGTATTATTTTACAAACAAAAATAGATGGGTTCGGAAGTGCAAGAGAAAGAAGTCGACAAACAAAATAGTACTCTCAATCTACTTGCAAAGAAAATTATAGTTTCCACTTTAAAATCAGTTCACATTTGAGTTAAAATTTATTTTTAAGTCAGTGAAATCATTGATACAGCGGCAACAATGCATGTATTTCATGTCATCACTCTGGGTCAGCACTATAACGTCTTCAATGTCACAACCATCAGTCGATTTAAGCGAGGCGGAGCAGGTAGTGCTAACCTTTACTCTCTATGTAAAACGCAACATCAAATCACCTGTCTTCACGTCACATCACCTCTTCCAAGGTTAATTGGAACACAAGACGGATTCAAGCATTTCAGACGCTATTTTAAAGTCTTGAAGAATGGTGAAGCCAATACGTGGCATTTCATTTATCGTGGCATTAATCCCAATCTGATTAGAAAAATGGTTCGTTTTCAGAAATAGGCTTTTCTCTGATTACGGAAAGGCACGTGGTTTAATTCAACATTTGCGTCATTTCAATTAATGTAAAGCCTGACTGCCGATTCAATGCCGAGAACTTCAGTTGGAGACAGATCATAAAATAATCGAAACAACACACTGGCTCTAGCTCTGTATCAGATTATAGACTGTCTGTTATTGGACAGAGAGAGTCGTCGATCTCAACGTATGCTCCAGTCAAACCTCATTGGTCAATATACGCCACCCTTGAAGAATCGCGAGCAGCTACCCACAATTACATCGCGCCACGGCTGAACCTCATTAGGCCCGACGGTTTCATATAATACGCGCCCAAGCTTTTGTCCGCGAGTAGCAGCTTTTCTTCGTGGTGGGCAAAGACTTCTGTACCAAGCAACGTCATTTAGTTCGTCGTCGATCGCGAGACGCAGAAGCATCGCCAAACGTTTTGTGATGGTCCCCACGTCTGCTTGTGTTGACATCATCAGCGCACAGGATTTGATTGTTATTTTTTCTGAGGCCGTACAGTTGACTCACGTCGTCGTTTTTTCTCACTGATTTGCTGTAGATGCTTCTGATACTGCTCTTGCCGGCACTCCACTTCCTCTTTTTTTTTTAAAGAAAACACCGGACAGCTTCAGGCTCGATACTTTGACTTTGAGACGGCAGAGATAGAGTGTCAGTAACTCCAGGAGGCTGGCTGTCCGGTTCTGAATCAAAACACCGGTCGGTGGCCGAATGAGATTAAAAACGACTTTGCGACCGAGCTGAGCACTACACCTGCAACTAAGCACACGCTCGACGGCCACTTGACACTTCGTTTGACGTTTTGCTTCCCACAACAAAGCAATGTTGCCAGTTACAACAGGTACACTTCACAGCCGTAGGAGGCAGATGGTGTTTTTAGCTGATCGATACACCATGGATAGGTTTCCTCGACATTGGTCTGCGCTCTGATGTAAACCTTTGGCAGTAAGGTGTGAAACTGGCGAGAAAGACCTTGGGGAAAAACAAAAGAGTATGTTCTGACAGAAGACAACACCGTTCGTCTTGCAAGAAATACTGTAGATTTTGGCATCACATTACAGGGATTTGGGCACCCTGAAGCAACATCTCCAGCGATTTCCAGAGTATTTGTGTGTCAGGTGACGAAGCACTCCATTGGTGAGTTACTTTGGTACCTATACGCACTCTTTGCACTGTTCGCACTTTTCTTTGCATCAGTGAATTATTCCCCAAATAAACAATCTATATTTAATGAAAATCTTCCGGAAACCTCCACAATGGAATAAAAGGCGTCCGTAGGGATTTCAAATTGTACACCTCCGCCCTGTACCGCATTCTTCGAGTAATGTAATTGTTGAAATTATGTCTTTGACTGTTGTGCTCGCTCAAGGTGTATCAAATTTCTTTCCTCGTAAAATTGCACGCGGAAAAGGAAATACGAGTGCTGTTCGTTACGTTGCCCATACACAGACGAAATTTCCTATCAGCCTTTAAACGGCTGGCAGAGTAGACACAGACAATGAAAAAAGCATCACTCCCGTCTCGAAACTGAAACAATAATCCTTTTTGTCCTTTTCGTGCAACATTAGCCCTTTGAGTTATGCCACTGTAGCTTTTGCTCAATGCAGCACTTTGCCCGTTGCTGTCTATATATCCCGTGTAGACGGGCCCTGTTATATTCCTCCTTTAATCTGGCTGCATCTGAAAAGGTGTGATAAATCAGCCCCGACCCCTTACCCCCCCCGAGTCTGCGATCGACTGAAACTATTAAATTGTCAAACATTATCAAGACAAATCTCGTGTCCCCGCTCGGTGGCAATTTTCCGTGTATTACGCCAGAGTCTCATTTTTCCATCAACTGCACCCACACCTCCGAGATTTACGACTTGTCAGCCAAATGCCTGTCCTAAATGAACAAAATACCCACTCGACTATTTTGAGCATTGAGTGGTTATTTCATTCCTTATCGTTGCTTTAGATGATTGTTTTTTTTTCCTCCGCAAGTTGTTCTGTGTATCTTCAACTGGGCTTTCTGAGTATGCTTCCCATTTGCCATTATGAACTTTGATACTGGAAAGAGGTCTGACGCAGATTCTCATATTGATATTTCATTGAACTGTCCACGTGATTTACATCATTATCACGTGACCTTAAAAGATGACGTCATTGCCGCTTGAACTAGCTACATGAGCAGAAACTGGGGACGTCGGTAGATTGTGGTTTGGTCCCCGACCTGCTAAATAGATCCCGCGTGTTTTCCATCTTGGTAACGGTAAACATCAACTACCGTTTTTTTTTAAGACTGAGAGCGAGACTCGGGTATGTCTCTTCTTATGTGAACTGTAATTCTCTCTGAAATCGTCTACATGCATGAATTTCAGTGCACAGTGGTTTATTAGGATTATGTATGATCGATGACATACGGATATCATGTCTTGCAGGTAAAGCCACGATCGCTAGTGGCGTCGCAATGGCTTACCAGATATATGCGTTCCCGCAGACGAACAGTAACTACTCTGTTGCGCACTACCCAATCGACCTACTGGCCTTGTACGACCAGGAGGACGGTTACTACTACAACGAAACCTCTGAGCCCGGGGATCGGAGGGTCACTCCGCAGGTGCATATATCAGCCAAGATCTTAGTAGGGATCACCTACTGTCTCATGATGACCGTCTGCGGCATCGGCAACCTTCTCCTCTGCTACGTCATCTACCGCTTCAGGCGCATGCGAACTACGACGAACCTGCTGATTGGCAACCTGGCCCTCTCAGACTTCCTGGTGGCTGTCATCTGCGCGCCCTTCAACTTCTACTTCTACATGTTCGAAAACTGGCCGTTCGGGGGCGCCCTATGTGTTGCGGTGGGCTACCTCAAAATCACGTCCCTGTACGTGTCAACTAACTCGTTGCTGGCCATCGCTATTGACAGGTGAGTTTAGAAACTTACTTGTATCCCAATTACCTGGCTGAAGCCGTAATTCACGCAACTCCAGTGTAATTTAATTAAGCCAAGAAGTGGCCTGAATGTTTCATCAAGGCAGGCCTTTAAGGTACCAATACACATACGTGAGCTAATACCAAATAACTGTTGGCAGTATTCCGCTTATTCCCTGGTCCTACGTTAACACGTGACAGGGTGCTTCACTAAAGGTAGGTATCCCAATCATCAGCAGGAAGAGTATCTGTTTAAGCTAGAACTTCATTTAACATGAAACGATAAGCGTAGCCTTGAGATGGAAAGGTGTTAATTTCGGAGAGTTTCCAATGCATTGACTTGAACGTCTTGTCTTTATGTTGCCATGTTGGCTTTTAACACTTCACAGAGATGACGTAAATGACAAATGAAAACATGGTCAGTTTTATGCCCGACCGAACGATTCAGAAGGATGACTCAAAATCAATAAGCTTCCTATAAAATGTCAAATTTTACGATTAGTGTTCTCAACGTTTGCGACAAATTACAACTTTGGAGATCTGTCGAGGTTAAGCCAACCTCGAGTCGATTGGTCAAGTTGGAATGACAGCCATTTCCGTGCAGATCCACCGCTTGTGAATCATTCAATACAGTATGCACGAAAACTATCAATATTCACCACTGAATCGCTATAACAACAACGAAATCTCCACATCCATGCGCTGACTTCAGCTGAACTTTTATAACAACACTGTCGAGAGTAATCCGTCGATACACGTTGTAGGGGTGATAAACATAAACTTGGGAAAAAGCTTGCCTCAAAGGTACACATTGTAAATTCATAAAGAAATCGATAGATATTAATGTATCTCGTTAACAGAATGCATTACATTAAGTCTTTTAACCCTTTTTTGACAGATTAGCCTTAAAAACGGTGGAAAACTGCCCCCTATGTATTAAAGGAAACATGCCGTGGATATTCAGCACAACCTGCTTCCATGCATTATCATTATGTCACAACAACTTTCCGCGACATCGAGTACTTGTTCTCATGCTCTTTAAATCCGAAATAGTGACACGAAGGAGTTAATGATTCAGAGCGAATCACTCTGAGTTTAGATTGAATGAGTTTGAAAAAAAAAAAGAACTCCGTCCATTTTGAGCAGAATTTTGATGTTGCTCTTCTTTGAATGACACCACGCTTTGGCTCATTCATGACCACGGAAATCTTCATTAACATAATATCCAAAATGTTACAATTTACCTCTTTTACTACTAAAAATTGGAGGAGGGAAGTTATTGAGGCATGTAAATAAAGCTGTCTGTCATGCGTCCAAATTATAAACATCCTATTACATGGTTCTTTTAAACTCTTCATTCTCACGAGTGATCGATTGGTGAGATCAATTCTGACAGTAGTTGGAGAAGTTCTTGTCGATCTATAAACGGTGAAAATAGCAAACCATTCAGCAACAGGCTCTGGCTCTCGAGAAGAGAGTGAAGAGGCCAGACGAACCCCAAAACTAGCTCGAGTACGGGAATCCAGTGGTGCCCCAGAACGATTTTGTTACGATGCTTGATAGCACTTGGCGTGCAGCGTCCTCACATGCAACACTGAAGGTTGACGTCATAGCGGACGCCCTGGCCCTTTTTATGTCGCATTGTGTAGCATTGTATCTGGGGGTCAAGTACATCAAGGGAATTTCTTTGCAACCTCACATTGTTTGTCTTCGTTCTCTCTCCACTTCTCATTCCAAAACCGAAAAACCAGCGAAAACCAAACTCCCGGGCAACGAATAAAGAAGCAAACGACAGGATCGTACAACCTCGAAAACCGATTTGCGAAATTATTGCCTAGGGGCGAACAATCAGACGAGCAAATATTTATGACGAACCGCTACAACTTTTATACCTGCGCCACACAGTACCAAAACCTAAATTGGCTGGCTTTATATCCTGCCTTTTGTTGACGCAGATAGTGAAACAAGGCCGTGTTTATTGTTGCCCATGCTCTGGTTAATAAGAGTGTGAGGTTTGGCCTTTATTTGAGACTGTCTCCTTGGTTTGATTGCCTTGTTGGCATAAGTAGCGATAATTTGCTGGGCTCCTCGAAAAATTAAGACAGGCACGCTTCGGGCAATAATTGCAGTACACGTAACCCCGCGATGGGAGTTCCGTCGTCAGTCTGTTTAAGTTACCGCTTGATGGCATTTAGGTAAAAGAAAAGATTTTGTGAGCGACTGGGCAACACAAATATATTTCTTTTCAACCGAATGACTGGGCGAAATGGAGGAACTTTGAACTTGTTTGATGAGAGGCTTAATTGTGGACTCCTCTCTTTTCTTCTGCAACTCTCGTGACAGTCTGTTGAATTTTAAGTTTCGTGTAGTAAAGTGTTTTTATTAGCGAAATCATTGGACAAGTTTGTTCGTTTTCTTCCTAAAATACTCTCCCTCAAATGAAATGTTAAACAAGAATAACAACACTGCTCACTTCCCTCAATAACCTTATTGCTCCTGGGCCAGGAAAGGCTACATTCTCCAACTGTATACTTCGTCTACGTTCTTAATATCGGCAGTCACAGACTCTTCAAATTGTCTCGTGTAACGTTTCCAAATTGTGCTCATAAACATCCTCCAATGCCTACTTCTAAAGCAGCACAGCACAATTCTGCACGGGTTGAAACAGTGAATAGAAAGCCACCACAGGCAAAGCGCCAATCAAAATGGAGTGCGTGGGGCGCTTCACAGAGGCACCTGTGTTGTATCCAGCGTTCACGTTCACCCACTCGTCCACACTTGATTAACGCTCAGCATTTAAAGAGTGCACGAGAGAAGGGTCACTGGCAAAAGGAGAAATAGAGGAAGTTCCCCTGTGATAAGCAGAACTATTACCATTTGCCTCTTTTACGTCACTTGCATTGAAGATTTCTGGCTTTTACGTCATATCTTTAGGTTGACATCTTACAACCAAAATACGATACCGACAGGGTATCGGAGATGTTTCAATATTGTTTGTACGTAGCGTACTGAGCCCTCTCTTAAGCCATTGGGCCAAGTTGGAATTTTTAATCCCCTGAGTTTTGACCTAGTTATTTGTATTTGTATTCACAAATTTGACTAAGTTATGCACTCCACCCATCAAACTTTACTGTGTCATGAACGAAGATCTCAAAATAGAAGAGTACATTTTGTGATTTCGATGCAAGACTTCGCGACATCAAGACTTTAAGCATGGAGGAATAAGAACGCGTCTTCCTCCATGGTTTAGGTGCCATTTACAAGCTCATTTGCAGCTATGTCTCGACAACGTCACTTAATCATTTATCTTAATTCATTTATTCATATATTTTATTTTTATTTATTTATTTTCTTTAGCTCTCAATAATTTCAATAAACATGAAACATACCTGCATTTTTTTAAGTTAATGACAATACATGTAATCAATTATTTCCAAGAGCACTTATTTTACCTAGGAAAGAAATGTCCAAGCTATTGAGAAATATTTTTTGAAAACAAATGAAATGGTGTCAGCAATTACTAAAACAATATTTCGCATATGTATTTACGCCTATACGCTTGCATATTTACGCAGGTGGAAACGCTTGATTTCTTAACGTTTTGTATGCATTAGCCGTACCTTTTCATGAAAGTTCAATCCTCGAAGCGTGTGTGATGAGTATTAGCTGTATTCAAAGTAGCTGAAAAAGAAGAGTAAGGGGCCTACCTGTTAGCCGTTGGCCTCGTCCAGTTCATTACTTCGGGCAATTCACAATCTCTGTTCGTCGGATAAAATTGGGTGTATTTTGACCACTCGCCAAAGTCCCACGGGACTTTCCTCTTAACCGGCGTCCTCATCGGTTGATTGCAGTTGGTCATTTATAACGACTAATTCTCCTGGCTCGAGACGACAGGTGGTTTTCGATCCCTTGCGTTTTCGTCTTTCGCGCTTCCGCCAGAAACTATCGATTCAAACCATCAGAGTGGCAGATGACGAGTATTCTTGCGGGTTTCGACCCTTTTTACCACCTGTTGTTTCTAGTCCTTCCAAAGAGAGCTGGAAACACAAGCTTGTACATCGTCATCCTGCGAATGTCAAGAATGCGTTCCTTTTAATGCACCGCTATTGGCAGGAACATTTTCACAGTGGCCAACATTTTGTTGGCAACGCACTTTAGAAAGATAGGGGTATAACAGCCAAAAAATAAAGTCGTGAGGAGGAAATAGCCCCCGAAGGAACAAATAGATTTGCTTAAGACAATCGTCTTGAAGTGAAGCGCAAATTCTCTTTTGTTGCAGTAGCCATAACCTAAGTATTGTCGTCACAATGAAAGAAGCCAGGTTGCACACCGTACCAGATTCAGCTGGCTTTCATTTTCTATAGCTTAAGAATCATTGATCTCTTGCGATGGTCAAGGTACTTAAAGGTTAAATGTTTGTTAATGGCATGATATTAAATCCTGTTCCATAGATTTCTCCTCAGCTACCGATCAAAAGTTGTTTCTCCGAAGTCACCTTTTCGTTGAGGTTGGTTCAACAAGTCGGTGAAGGGTTGAACCTAATTCAACCACAAGATTGTCCTTAATGTGGTTCCTGTAAAGGTCATGTAACAAATTTATCAAAGTACTTACGGAAGCTCAACATTTCTCCCTAAATTTCTTCTACAAACACATAATTGCCAAAACAGACTATATTAGGGACGGTGATTCAAGAATCATAGAGCAACATATCTCAAAACATAGAAAATGTAAACCCTACAGCTTGCAATTTCGTTCGTGTTTGAACGTAACGAAGACGAAGAATAATGATTGCATATGTAGTTTCAAGTGCAAAGACTTTTTCCACTTTGGCTTGTCCAAGCATACAATATTGGCTTTGTGTTAAATCCTCTATGACTAAAAACTCTGGCGCACTCACAATGTTGCTGCAAAGCATCTTTCGTTAGGTGTAAAGATTATAAAAGAATTGTATACTTTCAGAGGCTCTACACTCGGACAACAGTGGGTACACAAGTAGCTGCTACCAAATCTATTCGTCCGTCCTCCACCGCTCTTAAAGGGCGCTTGGAAAGGGACACAAAGGGCTCAGATATTTCCATTTCTATAAATGATTTCCATCATATTGAATTGCAAAAGATGCGTTGTTTAACACGTTATGTAATCTTGTTTCTTTGTACCTTTGGGCAGTACTGAAGAAATGTTAAGACGTACACGTACACGCACCCAGCTTTGTGTTATGTTCTTCCTGTCCAATTAAGTGCGTGCACAATCATTACTCGTGTGTCGCACTCAGAATAATAACCGAGTTGCTGTGTAAGTGAATTCTATCCAATGATCGCTCGAGACAATCGTCATGTTTCCGGAAATAGCTGGTTTCCACAGCTCCCAGTAAAAATAGAGTCTGGGCGAACGCCGACATTAATGCCAAGGCTGACGCTCACGCTTCCATTTTCCGTTCACACGTGCCAGAAAACTGTCACCAGGGCTTTCACACGACTTTTTGGATATCACCTTTGTATGAGACGTCAATGCACGTAGCCTTAGACGATCAGACATCTCTGTGGATAACTCAGTGTATCATTTCAGTTTAGATCTTGCTAAAACTGTTTCTGTTTGTGCTTGTGTTTTCCGTTTCTTGACGCGACCGTCAACCTTTTATCGCCTTCAACTGTAACGGAGGACGTACGGGACGAAAATTAGTAAATTGTCTTGTTTTTGTGGGGAGCGGGGAGATTAAATTCCACTATGGTGGCGAATGCATCATCTGGCGAGGTTGATTATGACTTGCGGTCTCATCATCTCAAAGCATCCACAAATTCTGAGAACTGCGGGATGGTATTTCCTAATTAACTCGGCTGTGGTCGGTGAGACCGATTGATTTCTGTTATAAGCCCTGAATATTTAGTGGCGATAAAACCAAGCATCCATGCGTGACATGTCTCTTGGGTGGAGATAATAAGGTTCTCGCACGCGGAATATTCCTTTTCTTTTCACTCTGTTTTAACAAGGTAAATCCGAAACTGTGGTTATTTTCTCGCCTATATAGTCCTTCGTGTGCGTGTCTTGACCGTTCGAAGCTCGGAGATAAACCGGTAATGTATTCACATAGTTGTCAGGGTCCAGTGGGATAAGGTGTACTGTCATCGAAGCTCTACAATTCCTTTCATTACTTCAAAGTCTCGAATTCCATGGCGTGAACCAATACATAACGCTAGATTTCTCTCCTTATCCTGAACTTGCGCTGTATCAGAGCTGCTTTGCCTTTTGGCCTTGCAATGCACTTCATGCCCCTCGGTATACACTGCACACGCGATGAAACACCTCGGCGGTAATAACGCAGTCTAGATTTCTATGATGGATTTGACATGCCTGGATTTCCCCATTCCAAAAAATGCAGATGTTACTCTACGTCTAAAAAGAGACAGCGGTGTATAACATTAGTCTGCCTTACTGTAAACAAAAATAAACATATCCCTGGCTTGAGAAAAATCACCAGGGTAATGCTTTTAATTTCCTGCTAGCAGCAGCTATTTTCACGACGTACGAGCAGGCAATGGTGAATTTTAACAGAGCAGAAGGCCAACGAACTCGACATCACCCACCCCCCCCGGCTCGGGAGGGAAAACAGCCGATATAAGGAAAGTCATGCATTTTCGTCTACTCATTTCCTGGTTGTCTCTTTTGATTTACTTCACATTTTCTTCCATACAGTGGTTCAAGCGTGACAGCGAAAGACAGAGATAACGCAGAACAATGGAACCATGTTGATTACTGGAAAGCGATTAGTCTGGCTCTCCACAACATTTAGAAAAAGAATGGCGCCGCTTAAGCGTTAGTTAGTCTTTCCTACAAGCCCAAAAGCAATTCGAATATATCTGAAAAAACACACTGTTGTATCGCTAAATTTTCCTTTAAAAGTTGTAAATTTTCTTGCTGTAAATTTGATTTTGTTAAAAATTTTTGTTAAATTAAAAAGCAGTCTAACACTTTCTGTACACTGGGCGTGGCTTGTGGTAGCTGATTCTTGAGGAAACCAGAAATGTTTTTGTTTTTGATTTTTTTTTCAGCCAATGCTTCAGTCAGTCAAATTTCTATCGTAGCCCAAAGTACGCGTCGTTCAAAGTGAGCCCGGCTGCGCAGTAAGAGAAATTGGAGTAAAAAGCTAAAATGCACGTTGCATTGAGAGTGTTACTAGCATTCATCATCAGATTTCCTGTAGCAGTGTTAGGTTTTGTATGGCATTCAATAACTTTGAACCTTCCCCCAAATAGTGTACCTAAATTTGAGCTCTGTTACTGAAAGTATCATAGAAATAAAAATGCTGCGACGAAATTTGTTTTAAAGCTTTCCTTTAACAAGGTCAGGCTGTTTTCGGTATACCTTTCTAAATCATGTTTCGAAGGATCAACACGATACCATAATCCTAGATTTGGTTCGAACCAATATTCTAATTAGATAAATCGAAGACGTGCTCGTATGAGGTTGTCATTCCTTAAGTTGTACACAACGATGTGCACGTAAATACTGCTGAATTGGAAGAGTGAGGGTATCAATAATACTGTATGGCAACAGGATTTACAGAATATGATAGAAACAATGATCAAGAGCCTGAGTGGAATCCAACCCCCCCCCCGGAAAAGTTTTTGCGATATCGCCACAGTGCATATTTTTCACCGTTTGAGCCTTTAGGAGTTTTTAAAGTACATGTAACTCTTTGCAGTCGTTTTGACACCTTTTTTGTGAAAACCAGACGTACTGTTCTCGCGCAGCGCGCATTTTTCCGAAACAAGTCAGCTGAAAATGTTTACTTTTGCCACTGTCGTGCTCAATCCACGCAGGCTGGCACGCACTGTGGCCATGAACTTCAAATGGCCGTAACGACAAACTGTATGTTTGACTGAATTCAAACCCCACAGTTGTAATCATAAGAGTGTCTGTACATGCAGGCTAAGTTTTTAAAAAACGACAATGGCATAGCCAGGTTCTTGCGGGAGAGTGGAATCCCCCTGGCTATGAGATGGGCCAAATTAACCCGGCTCGTTTAGGGTTAACGCCATTCTGAACCTTATCTTAATCGGTGCACTTAATTGGGAGTGGGGAGTTTTTAGGTTTCTGTGAAATATCGATTTTGTTTTCCCTTGAAAACAGTCCATTTCCATTATATTCGTCAGTGCTCACCAGGGGGATTGAAACAATTGCAAACGTATAGCCGCCTGCAAAGTAGATGTCACTCTCTGCTCTCCGGTTATAGACCGAGTTACACGCCATGCCATTGATTTGAATCCACTCAGAAGAGGGGAAAAACAAGAAGGGCTGCTTTGACCGCATGGGTTTTGCTTCTTTTGTCGCGCCACCAGGCCAAGGAGGCAATTAGTTATGACATTTATCAAGTGGTTGGCCAAGGAGGAAGGTATTAATCTTTCTCGTCCATATGTATTTGACAACCTGCGGTCTCACCAAAAAGAATGCTTTACGTTCTCTTAGGCGGGTAACTTCAAACATCAATGTTTCCGCTAGTTCAGTTTTTGTACCACAGCTTGATTGTTTAGAATACATGTAATTTGTAATTTTTACTTTACTTAATTTGTAACTTTCACTTATTTTTTTTATTTTGTTTTGTTTTGTTTTATTTTCAAGCTAAGAGCGTTGTAATACGGGCGATTCACAAAAGTGCACCTCCAAGAGTTTGCAATGCATTGGCCAATAATAATGCGTGAAATCTGTCGACCTAATGCGCATTTGGAAAGGGTTGACAGATTTCGCGTATATTGTGATTGGTCAACGCGTTGCAAACTCTTGGAGGCGCACTATTGTGAATCGCCCGTATTGTGCTCCAGCACCTGAATAATCTACGATCATCAGTGCAATTTTTTATGGTTGACACAATCCACTGAATCCACTGAATTTCTATCTTTGAATTAAAGAATTAACTACCGGGACCTAAGTTTCTCGAGTTGTGCTTATGATTACAGTATCTCTGTGAATTTTCAACCAGTCATCCTCGTGCGTCACCAGTACTTTTGTTGAGCGGACTGATAAAAAAGATCTACACGTAGCGCGGCAGTGTAAGGCACCATGCGTGCTTTTACACGATGCAGTCGAATTAATTTACTTAACAACTGTTTAAGAATAGAATGTTGCCATGTAAGGTTTTAACAACCTTCTAATCTAATGGGCATTCAGACGCCATACACACTTGGGAATTAGCTGAGGAAATAATTCGTTTCAGGAAATCAAAGTCGAGATCGTGCATAATTCAAAACTTTTTCTTGCTTGTGCAATAGGTCTCATGTGAGTAATATGGGATATTTTGTTAATGACAAGTAGGTTTGTATTACGAGCGTGAGGTGACGTTCCATCACACGTTACCTCTAGTGCTTCATGCAGCATTTATACAGCCGACGCCTCACGCGTTTTTGCCATTACCACACGTCAACGCAGGGTAGCTTGCTGCATTGAGACTGTAATATATCAACATTCATGCGCAATTATGTGTGTTATCTTGACCCGTAGTGCTATGGCAGGCACTACGAAGTGTCAACTCAGATTGTGTTCATTTCTACACCACAGTTTTGTGCAGTGTAGCTACGTGGCAAATCCTGGTTGGAAAAAGCCTTGAGAACATGTTAGGGCCTACTGCCATGCATTTAACGTAATTGTTCTTTTTTTAAATTGAGCAACCTATATAGCATTTGCTTTGTTCACTGTTTTATGTGTCGGTACCAATTCTATCTACGGAGACGCCATACCTATAGCAGCTCATTTAAAGTACAGTAACCGTTAAATTAAAACAGGTTTTCATGGAATACGAAAGATTGACACATGAATCGCTCTTGATTAATGGCCGTCTGCACCTGGTCTTCCTCCTCGAATGGTGCATGACGCATTGGCTCCAGTTTTACTGACATTCTGCTGTCGACCACGCCCAAATGTCAATTTTGCTGGTAATAATCTCCTGCCTACACTGCTGTCGTCAGACTAAGGCGTGGAGGCAGAGACAAATTGCTTTTCCTACAACTAAGATTATGTGCAAACTCAAAGCCAGTATTGCTGTCCGTTGTTTACCTCCGGCGCTCGCCTACAGCACTTGGCCCCGCTGAGATTACTAATCAATAAGGGACCTTGGCTCGCCTCCTCGATCAATATCGCCGGCTGGCCAACTGTACTGGACTGTCATTGATCCAGCCATGTTCTGGCACATGGAACCTTGCGTTGTGATCAGCTGGCCGTGTTTTTTTTAATTAGAGCCCTGCATTTCTTGCCGGCAAGTGACGGGGCGAAACCGCAGCTGGCAATGTAAAAGGCGACGACAGGATGCGGGCAGGTACCCTACGGGAAACTGCAAGAATTATACTAGCTCTGCAATGCAAAGAATAATTGAAATCAAACAACATCATTCTGCGTTTGTAAAAGAGGCCTAGTTAGTCTCCTGATAGTTTTAGATCGAGCCAGCCGATGCTGACGTAAACAGTGTCAGAGGATTTCCGGGTGTTTCCCCGACATTATCAAGGATAATCTCTGCGAATGAAAACAAAACTTGACCTGCTGCTCATCTTGTAACGGCTTACAATAGACCGATTGCGCGCTAAGTCACGTGATCTATAGTGGGTAACACGGACGTATATAAAAACCTGGACTTGCAACGCCTTTGTATGAAGAAGAAGAAGCCAAACAGTGGCCATTTTACCGAGCCGACTACAAATGCGTGGGTTGGCTCCCTTCTACTGACGTCAGGAAGAACAAAGGCAGGCATTGCCAGGAAAGCTTTGTATTCGGCTGGGTAAAATGGCCGCGAGTGGATTCAATGATCTCTATAAGCTGATTAAGGGCATTGCTAGTCTAGATTTTATTTTACCCGTTCGTGGTATTAAATAGCAACAAAACGGCTTCCCCCTACAGCAACATGTTTCATAGGTATCATTTACCAAAAATTAAGCCGACGATATATACTCAGACAAGTGATGTGCTGGGTACTATATCGGCTGAATTTTTGGTAAACAACACTTAACCCTAACCCCCAGGCCCGTGTATGTAAAATCATATTGAAATCGGAGGTTCTTGGACTGTTAGCTACAGCACACTTTGCTATGGGTGTAATACCACCTATAGGTCACGTGACGTAGCACATTTGGATATAGATCCAAACTTTGAACATGAAAACAGTTAAACTGAACAGTGCCTCCCCTGATTTACACCACAGGAACAGTGCCCTCACTTGTCTGGAAAAGCTTGGACGATTTTTAATGTTAAAAGCATTGCACTGTCAATACACATAATTCCAAAAGGCTTTCAAAGTTTTCATACTTTGATCCAGTGTTGTACGACTCGATTCCAGGACTCGGACTCGATTCGGACTCCAATCACATTTTTCATGACTCGGACTCAACTCGAACCACATTGAATAATGACTCGGACTCGACCACGATGACTCAGACTTGTGCTTAGAATGATTGGCTGAACAACTTAATTCATGACTTGTGACCTCGTGACTTGGACTCGAGGTTTGTGACTCGTGACTTGGACTCGGACTCGACATTGATGACTTGACTACAACACTGCATTGGTCGAGAGTATAACGGTTTACAAAAGCCGAATCTAATAAGAAAACCTGATTTCTGGGAGCTTTTACTGACAGTAGGGAAAAATAAGCAACCCGCTAGATTGATCTTCAAGTTCGCTACATGAAAGCGTTGTCTTACGACGCAAGAGCTGGGTATGATGCCTACTTTGAATAGTGTTTTGCATGATGTAATTGCAACATGAATTCGGGATATGCTTCCCAAATACCATTGGGGTAGCTATGGTTGAAAACATTCCATTTCAAAGAGAAAACAACACAAAGTTCCAAATATGCTGCTTGTCATATTAGAGTTGAAAATTAAGTCCAGCATTGCACTTTCATGTATTTTGACTTGGTATGAAATTAATTTGTATTGCCTGAGTAGCCTGATAGACTAAGCCGAGAATGGAAAACAGTCAAGTCATGAATTCATAACACATTTGAATAATGTTTGCATCGGTAGAATAATGCTAGTTGAAATTGTCTTGAGAGAGGATAAAACAGAAAAAGACTTAACTCCACTGAACCATCTCGAGTTACCGATAACATATCTTTGGTCAATTAATTTCACACATTTTTGTTTTATTTGTTTACTTGAGCTCAAAACAAAGCTGATTATAACTGACCTGGTTATTCCCCACAGCAGACACTCGTGTGTTAGTCTGTTAGTACTAGTTAGTCTGTTAGTGTTAGTACTTACAAAACTTTATTTTCAAAACATGAAATTTCCACACGTCATTCTACTATCTCAATTGTTCCATTCTTCCTTTTTGGGAATGACACAGTTAAAATCGTTTCAATTTGATTTGAAGGTTTGAAGTGTGTCAATTACTTAGTCCGTAGTGCAGCGTAAAAACCTGATAAGATTATGCGTTCATCCAGGAACCGCAGAGGTACTGTCTGCTGTTCCGGTCGTTGCAATCAATCGACATTGTTGCTACACTCTAGATAAATAGATACTACATCTGCAGCTACATAATATGCACCAATCAATCACCTAGACTACCTTGTACTCGACCGATAAATCATTGACTTGCAACTTGTTCCACAGCAATGATTAACCTTTTGCTGTAGTTTGCAGTGTTACATTTGTAAAAGCGTTTTGTTTGTTGTATGTAGCCAAGGAATACGACCAAATGTACATGTATTTCTCACAAAACAATTCCACGCTGTGCTGCGGAGTGTAATACTTTTATACTCCCGGAGTTTTACTTTTAAACGTTGTTGAGTGATGTTAGGACTATCATTGGCAATGTTACAAAATGGAACAGGAAGACTTGTTCAGTGCCCACGAGTGTCCCCTTTTCCTGGTATCGAATATTTGCATCCTGTGTTGGGAGACGGCAAAAGCCAAGGTTATGGGCTGAAGCGAACAACCTGATGCGGTCGCAGCTCGTTCAAAATGGTATATCTTTAGTCGTGGAAAACACAGTTTTCAATAATATGCTGGAAATTCTATCTTACCCGTGGCCATCCTTTGTTTACCATAAAGTGAATGTAATTTCTTCTCATAATAAGGTGAAAAAAATGACAATTGTCAAAGAGTTGAGAAGTACCACTGCATCAAATATTGATCTAGTGTAATTTTAATCAAGTCTAACGTAGGTTATCAAAGTTTTGTGACAAAAATAGACACGTAAATATTGACCTGGACCAGACCCATTAGATTCGATTTCCTTGAGGATCAAAACAACAAACATGCTTCATTGGTTGCACTACCACACAACCTGGTCATAGACGGATACACCAAATTACTGGAAGCAAAATCAATTTGGCGTAAAACCAGACGCACTCATAATAAAGGTTGGGCTTCTTCGAGTGGCGTTTAAGTGCCCTGGGGCCTTGGCAAGGCCTAGTTTGCTTGAATGCCAGCTAAATGTGTTGAACAACTTGGATTGGCTACATCGCGGTAGTCTGCGCCGCGCCACTCTTAGCAAGCAATAGATAGGGCTCGGGCGCTTGGAGTTCTCAAGATACAGAAATACGAAGTCTTCCCTGATATTTGATCGCTCCTTAAAGAGGACTGTGTTTATACAGATCCATCTTGATTGTTGACAGTCCTTATCTAAGAAGGTAAGGACTCCGGTTTTGCGGACTGCGCAGTTGAATATCCTGATGACATCACTAGTGCGGCGTCATTGAATATTTGATGCTGTGTATACTTATCAATAAAAAATCCTCTTTTGGTGTTGCACATTAAGTTTTACCATATATTATTGACGCATTCAATAACATTTGATTTTTTCATATACGTTTTATATGGCTACAGCCATGTTAGCAGTAGCAGTAATGCAACTGATTTTTTTCCAACAAAAAAGCGTCAATGAAGCGGTTCAACCGTAGGCATGGTGTAGCCAGCAATGTTAACTAAATATCATGCAGGAAGACCCTAAGCCCTTGAAGAATAAAATGCATTAACTACCGAAACATTGTCCAGCCAGATGTGCCTTGTATGTGGTGAGCGAGTCATTCAATTCGAACGACTTCAACTTGTCACAGATGAGCCACTTACAAATCAGGCTCCCCCGCGTCTTGTATTGTAATAATGCCTCATCAAATTGAGGGATGGACAGTTTGGAGTTAAATAAACGAAATGATCTGAAAACAGGTGCGTGAACTCGGCTTAGTCTGATGATATAGAACTCGTGTGCAGCCCCGGATGACAGTTCGGTAGAGATTCGTGGCACGATTATACATGCCTTATAACTTGGATGTTACTGTTGTACATTAACTGAGGTTGTCATTTGATGAAAACCGTGGACGGAGAGAACCCACCCCCCTCATCGCCTTTGTGTTGGTAATTGTTATACTGGTATCTCAGGAATTCTTGTCAGACAATCTAGAGGGAATGTGTTAAGTAACAATAGGCTGGAGTGTGTATAGGGATTGGACTTGTTGGGGGGATACCTCTCTGTCCCATTTCGTGCCTGGTATAGAGGTTGCAGTGGCTTTCAATCAGAATTGCACACTACGTTTTCTCCCTTATCTGATTACTCAGTTGTAATCGTATCTTTGGGGATTTTGATCATTTCTGTTCTATTTTTTTCCAGTATCCCTTCTTCCTTTGTGGAAAATTATAGTTTTATTGTTTTGAAGGATTAAAAAACCTCATGAGGTTTAAGGTGTTATCGAACACCTCAAACCTTACCTTATTTGCAGAAGGTTATACAGGCTTGTTGGTTCCGTTTTTTTGTCATCGCCATTTTGTAGTTATTTTACTCTGTAAACTGGGGGCGGAGTCCAAACTGAGGAATGTGGTCTTCACTTCATTTTCCAGGTAACTGTTACATGCGTAATCGATTTCTGTGTTGAATTTCTCTTGGATACTACACAACGAGCAGGTGACAAAATGATCCTGAAAAGTTAGGGGTTACACACCATATCGATTTGAGTTGATACATTTATTAACGTCAGCAGTCTCCGGCACATGTTACCCACAATCTCCAGATCCTGAGCTTTCACACTTGCTAAATACATTTACGTTATGGCATTTTGATTTTCAATATCACCTAGACTTTTCAATTTCTTTGAAGGAATGGAAAATCTTAATGGAGTTTACCGTTGCAGTGTTTTTATTTATAACTCTTGATATTGAGCACTATAGCAATGGGTATTGTAAGGATTTTCTATGGGCACATGTGATGGTATACCATAGAACCTACAATGCTGTGGGACCCTCTCGGGATTATTTCGCGGATATTTCATTTTCCTCAATCTCACTCCTGGTCTGCGTCGGCCTTGTAGGTCTGCCGCTGCATGCCGTTAGTAATGAAAAACATGACCCCAATTACACTTGTTAAAGAAAACCAAATTCATGATTTGCGTTAAAGGATGTGAAATTTGAGCTCACATACCGTAGGCGATGCTACGCGAAGCATTCGTGCGCTGTCAGCAGAGAGACAGAACCTTCAGGCCTCTGCTTTGTCGGTTGATATAAATAGCTTAAAACTGCAGTGGTATGGTCCTAAGAGGGACTTTCTGTTAGAGTGTCGGTTTGGGATGTGTGGTATGTGCAGTTATAGATGTTTGGTGACATTATCCATCGCTGGAATACTGGCACACCATGTTAAACATTGTGGGTCCATCTTCGAAGTTTTTACTAAGTCATTATTCAGAATGGAGGTTCAAGAAAGATATGTAAACTTCTTGATCTTCAAAACTTTGTGGGATGCGTTTCGTTGTGGCTTTTTAAATTTAATGTACATTCGCAGTAAGTAACCCAAAACATCAAATCTTTGGGGCTTAAAGAAAGAAAACAGATTCCATACCAAAATATACATGTGTATGTTTGTATTTGTTTTAAATTTAAGACTTGGAGTTCCGTTAGAATCGTAGTTGAAGCCACATGGAGAAAATGACAGATTGTCTTGTCTCTGGCAGAGTACCATCAAAGTCGTGGAATTTCATCATATAAAAAATAAGGTTAAAACCACAATCCCCACCTACCGCCAATCGACAAATCAGCGGTTTCCTCGTGTTAAACTGAAAGCAATGCACCACATTTTGTTTAATTAACTAAAAACCGCTAGAGCAAAGCACCTTTGCCCACATCAAATCAGGTTTGACGTTTTGAAACCAAGGACAAGCGTGTTACCTTCTTGAGGAAATCGGTCACGTCGATCTAAGCAAAGGAATGAAGATATAAAGATTTCCCGTCGGCTGCAGATTCCGCTTGCTATGCTGAAGCTCCGTCCTTGCATGATCACGTCGTCCGGGGGGTGCTGGGCTGTAATTCTCCGGCAGAATTTCTCGCCATGTGCTTAAATGTTATCCTTGAGAGGCTGTCGTAGAAGGTGCAATCAACGGTGGGGGGAAATGTCTCCAACGAATGATTGATTTCTTTCAGGATGTGTCGACCTTCTTTCGTTCACAATCTCTCACTTCGCCACACCTGCGTTCCAGAAAAAGTGGACCTCATTGCATTTAGTCAGTTTTAATGTAACCCTGGAGCACCCCCAACATCCAAAGAAAATCCGTCTCATATAAAACATAACAGAGCCAACTGAACAAATGAAGACTGCACTAAATATGACTTTGCTCAAAAGTGCAGGATTGCTAACATTGCAAGAAGCCCAGAGTTTGTAACTGTTTGCATGCCACTTTATTTTACCTTTCTTCAAACGGTGAACTCTATCCTCAGTCGCAGATTCCTTCGCTGTTCACGAGACCGTTTATTAAAAGGAGTTGACATACAGGATATTGGCATGTCAACACCTTCCTTAAGTTAACACATAAATTACGCATATTCTACACTTATAAGATAAATCGAGGTGTTTTTTTGTTGTAAGGTTAAAAACGGAGCCGCCTTGGTTTAAAAATCGCACACACTCTCTCTCTCTTTGGCAGTTTTGTTGGTTTGATTTCTGTCGTTGTTTTAATTGATTTGTTTGTTTGTTTGTTTGTTTTGTTTTAGCTTTGAGGTTTTGCAGGTCGTGCAGTTTCTGAATTGAAGGTAGGCCTATCTATGGAAAGAATACCCAGAATGCACCCAAAGCCCTGAGCCCGGCATTAACAACACAAATAAACTGTTTCCCAGGTTTTGCCCCTTTGTGTATTAAATAAAAATTTTGTAGATATTCATGAATAGTCGGAGGTGGGAATTAAAAGTACTGAACTCTCTTGTTCGTCTAGCCTTGGGGTCTGTCCTTAATTAAACAACTCAACAGGATTGCGACAGCCAAGGCGATTAGCGTAACCAAACAATCTGATTATTTGCCGGAACCAAGCTCTGCCGTAAAGTTTCGCTCAATTGACCGGGAAAGCGCGGATAGGACATCAACAGAACCCTGCCTGTTCACGACCCGCTCGGCTATCATTGCACTTGTATATCCGGGATGGCCGTGGGGCGTTCTAATCATCAAAGCAGTTCGCGCCTCTCTCTTGGGGTTTGGCTGGTTCCTGAAGACGGCCCGTCAGGATCAGTTCCTGCAGGTGATATCTTAATGCCCTTCGAAAAATATTCACTTTTTTTTGCTCAGGAAATGATGATGCAACCTCCAGGGCCGACGATTAATTGTCAAACGTGTACAGTGCCGCATGCGTCTCCTTTGGGTCTGCATTCAGACACAAGGAGAATAATCTTGTCTGCCTTCTCACTCTATTTTGTAACACAGCCATGCAGTGGCGTAACTTCAGGGTGGGCGAGTGGGGGAGCAAGTGCAAATTCGTGCCCCTGGGTTCCCCCGCCCCTATTTGAAACTTCGAAATGTACGCATCTCATTTTCAAAGCCACAGTTCACTTTTTTTTAGTGCCCCCTTGAAAAAAAAATGTACTCCCAAATGTGCCCCCTTAGGAAATGGCCGGTTCTCAAAAGGAGTTTGGATATTTAAAAAGAATCTTGATATTGATGTAAAAACGATATTACCTGCATGGTGTCATGCGCGGGCCTCTCGTAAAACTAAGCAATACGAAAGGATGATCAGACTGTTCTTTTTTGAATTGTCGACAATCGAGTACATGTAGTTGCGCCAGTAATTCCATACATACGGTGAGATATGCAGCGCTTTAATGATTGCACTTTTTTACAAGCTTGAGGAAAATCGAAGCCATTTCGATGCTGATACTTGTGAACGGTCCAACTGCCCACACAACTGGTCGTTTCTGTCCAATATAAAGGCCAGCGTTCATACTTTTGCGCGAAAGCAAAAACGAACGCGAATTTATGACGCTAGGGTTATTGCCTGAAAACCCACACAACTGCAACGGCACGGAGGCGAGTCATTCGCGTTACGAATTCGCATAAATTGAGCACATTTCAACTTGAGCGAAATTTTGCTGTAAATTTTTCGTGTTGTTAACTTCGCTTCGCTTTCGCCCGGCCTTAAGGTCATCGGGTCAGATTTCCCTCCTTCATGTGAGGTAGTTGAACTGTGTAGTTGAGTATATTTCTGGCCATGCGGCTTGTCTTTAAAGATTTTCCAAAAAAGCAGTCGGAGTTAAACCGTCGTGGGTGGGGTAGCTGCTCATAGTGATCTCAAAACGTAACTCCTAAGATTCAGCCAATCAGTATTTAAATTATTTTTTTTTCGCTGTAAGCCGAAGGTCCTGCTTTCTGTGCTGGTAGCCAGAAGACATTATCACCACCATGACCATGACGGCCGTACACATTAGGTAGACCACAAACTGCAGGGGCGGACGGGGGACAGGTGCATGCCCTGGGGAAATTGTGGGGGAAAATAAGAGAAAGGTGATTTTTTTTGTCTATCCCGCTTATCTTGCGTGCACAAGCGTGTGAAAAGCACTGAAATGTAGCCTGAATTAGCCTCGACAGTCCATAAAAGCTTAGGTAAAAAAATCCTAATGTTTTACCCTCCCCAGAAAAATGAATAAATAAATTGGCCCAAAGCAAACTTCGTTCCGAATTTGCCCTTGCAAAGGTACAATTGCATGTGCGATTCCTAACCGCAAGGGAAAAAAGTAGAATATCAATCAATTAAATCGAGCCAAGTTATTCAATTCCCGCGGTATATTATACAAAAAAAAGTTTGTTACACTCTTTCAACTTCAAGAAAGGAACACTTTGTAACAACGCACAATGTTGAGAGTAGGCCTAATATCTGGTTTTATAAAAGATTGTCTTATTTAACTCAATTGTTTATAGCATTAAGACAAATCCCTGTTTGCACTACATTTGGCAACAATTTCTGTCCGAAAAATTTGCTACTCTCTCATTGAATAATTAATTGTTTCCCATTAACGCTCTGGGGCAGAATTTTGCTTGTGTTTACAATTAATTAATCTTAACCCAAGTTTTTAATACTGTGAAGTACTTAAAAGACTGATTATAGCATTTGTATAATGCTGTAATTTCGTGAAAACTACCCGTTAGCAAGCACGTAGCTTCCACCTTTTAAGGTTAGACTTAAGTTTTAGAGCAGGTTTATTTGGCTTATCTTCAGGTTTACATTTCTCTAAAAGTGATTTTTTCACCTTAACAGAGATGCTTTGTTTACGACGAGGATTGGACACAAAAATGTCAAAGTGGGTCAGCAGAGGAGAGTTTTACGGGACACTGAAGCATGGGACGTTCACGCCGTATGCCCGATAAAGCTAGATTAACTGGATAGTAGAGATAGGGTTGAAACGCACTTTAAAAAAAAAAATTGAATAGTAGCATAATTCTGCGCTGCTCTGCGTTGGAACAGTAACAGAAATTAAGTAGCTTCGAGGCCCGTATTAGAGAGCATTACGACCCTAGACTATCGAATCTGGAAAGGGAAACGGCAAAACAAATTCTAGCCGGCATGGACGGGATTTAGCTTGAACAAACGCTCCAAAATCCGCAGGGAAATCATCGTTAACCGCCTACTCCGCGTTGTTAGGACGTTTCGAGGAGCCTCGATTGCGGTGCATTATAGTTTCCACTTGCTGGGAATAGGCCTATTTCTGAATAAAGGACTGTCCTGGGAAAGTGGATTATCAAAGCTATTCTCAAGACATAGGCCCCTTGTAGTTTTGCAATTACCAGCTCCCCAAGCCTAATTCGAGTCTGGAAGTTCTAAGCAGGACAGTTTCGATAGACGATCGACAGCGCTAATTCTCGTTTTGTTGAATTACTGTATGTGCGTGCTGGGTTTAACTAGAGAAAATTAAATGGTTTTGGATAGATGCTCAGCCAGTTCAGTCACTGAAATTTGATACATGTACATGTCTATATGTACGTTCATGTTTAAAACTTTGCTTGGGCATTTTATCGATGAAAGGTTAAGTATTTTTTATTATTTTTTGGTAATTTAAGACAGCTTGGGTCGAAAATCTGTAATATCCGCAGTTCACAGAATTACGCTGTTGTGGTGTCAGAAAAAAATGTAAGGTAAAAGACAAAAAAGAGGTTTTCACAGCACAAGTTGCCACCGCACTACGACAAAAGGCGTGACAAGAGTACTTTTGTATGCAATTTGATGCCAAATCGAAGATATTTTTTTAAATTTCAATTAGCATTTATCAAGCGAAAGATCGATGACGGAAAATAACATCATACATACGTTTTCACTGATTTATTAATTTGCCAGCAATTGTAAAATCTTCAATCCCAACAGTTTCATCAGACTATATAATATGCTTACAGCTTCGTATTATCGCGGATGAGAATCGTCCAACCGTCAAGGTTTTGGCCGCGCAGCTGTAACTTCAGTGGCGTGTTCTTTTGTTGAAATTTATACGACCAGGTCAAGAAACGGTGCAGAGCCTGCATGGCCAACAGATATTACAATATCGAGAGGTAAGACGGGTTATGACGGCTCTTTAATTTGTAATTTTCGTCTCCAGCTGCCGGCCGCGTCCTCTTGGAATTTTGCTCTTCTTGTGGTTATTACCCGGCTAATGCACAGATTTAATTCCCCACATTCGGAGGGCTGAGCCTCTAAACTCCACATACATCAAATGTAATCACGGATACTATTTTCCGTGAACCGTGTAAGTATCACAGTCGTCCCAATCAGTAAATATCATTAGTTGTGCGGGGAGGGCGAGCATGAACCAATTCGTCGGAGGGAGGGGACGCTTCCTGATTCTGAGCGATAACCAAATCCGAACTCACATTGGAGGTTTTCTATCCCATAGATTGTATCGTACCTGACGGAGTGGTGGTATTCTTTTCTTGTCGGGTAAGAGGGGAGTCTATAGCGACGTTGTGCCGATTCAAACCGTACCGCTAAGCCGCCAGCATCAGATAACCGCTCAACAGACCGAGCCCGCCGGCTAAACCACTCACCGTTACATTTATCAACCCCGTGCCATGCAAATAAGTTTTTGTGCCTCGACAGCAACATTTATTTGCCTGGGTATTTGGCCTGCGTGCCTCATATCAACGAGAGATATCGGTAGAAAAAGCAAACAACGCCAATGATAAATTTATTCCAAATTGCACCAATGAATCGGATGTGGACTTATAGTGGCAAAACCATACCATCTATCGAACTCACCTTTTATTGCAGCTCAAACGGACTAAACGAGGCATCAAAACACAACAAGATGTTTAAAATACAAAGCCTCCGGGAATAAACTAACATGTTTTTGTTACTATTGCGGCGAGGGTTCAAATTTAGGAGTTAAAAAATTCATAAATACCTCAGACAGTTTCCCTATTCAACAACATGCAACTTGACCATGTGTTAAAATGCCTCCTGAGAAGCGATAATGCCCGCTGCGTAGAGTACGCGCTGGCATCTGGATATGAGACAGTTTAATCGACTTTGATTGGTCAAGAGTTTGTGTGCACGCTGCGGGCGCCAAGCGCGCGCCAAGTCCACAAGGATTGTTTTAAACAACTTGCACAAGTAATGTACCATAAAATGGACGGGGTTGATCGGGAAAATGAAAGTAAAATCCTAGAACAAACGCTTTGGAAATTCCGAAATATTGACTTCATTTGACTCTCTGACTAAAAAAAAGGTATTTATGAATGGGAATAAATTTATGTGCTTGGCCGATCTTAAAAAGAAGATTAACGTTTAAGACCGACTGAGGACACTGAACGCTGATAATGCCTTCGTCTACGGTTCGGGCATTAGTCGTGTCCAATTTCCTGAGCCGTAGTCTTAAACGCACTGCCAAGCACATTCTGTTTTCCTTCCTCCATGGTGTAACGTGTATATATACAGCGGACTTAGGCAGTATTTTGTCGGAATTTGCTACGTCAGGTGAAATGAGCTCGATGCAAATTCGCCAAAGTTGCCGACGTTTCAGCTGCAGCCAACTTCCCTTTAAATGTTCTATGACGTTACATGCCCTTCGTTTTTGCATGTATCTGAATCACAAACCACAGCCAATACATTCTAAAATGCAGACTCATTTGGAGAAATGAAGGGATAGAGGAGGTACGAGTGGATGATTCGAATATTCGCATTCCATCCATTTAAAAATATTTGAATATCTATTTTCGAAATCGAATATTCAGAGGTGAAAATCAACGAGATGGAATAGGGAACAACTTAATGATTTTGTTACAAAATTACACTCTAAAAAAGCTTTTCAAAGCGCTTCAAGTCCAAATATTTCTTTTCGTCAAGTTTTTTGCTTTTAACCTTTGGTGCCAATATAAAATTAGTTTCTGCTTTCGTGCAAATTTGGTACAACCCTATTTCATCGAATGGATGGTCGAATATTCCTATAAGCTTGCAGTTACTAGGCTTTGCTTTGTGAGTTAAACACATGATCGAGCCTTGCAACCTTAGGATGCATTTCAGTCCTGAACAGAACCATTTCAATTGCAATACTCAAGGCACGTTAACCAGGTTTTCGTATAATTTAATTATTGTTAGAGCCTCCAGGCGTCACCAACCCACTTCTCCCGCACTTCCTTCCCAATTTCCGAACAAAATTGGTGCAGGGGCGGTTTTCTGGGGACGAACTTATACTCGCACTGATGGATTGGCGAAGCACGGCGGGCGTGTAGTTCCTTGACATATCGCCTTCTGCCAACGGGAAAGGTCGATAAAGACAACTTGAACATTTGCTTTGACAAAGTGACGACGCAACGAGGCGCTCATGTTTCTCCTGCCGAGGTGTGAATTGACATCCACTCTACACATGCCCGGAGCAAAAATATTCAGCCCAGACTCTGAAACGCGCTGCCAATGGCCTTTGGGGAACGGGAACATTATAGTATGCGAGAACATCGTGATGGCGCTAATGTGTAGCCGATATCCATCGCGATCTAGTTAGAGGTACATGCTCTGGGAGTGCAAATTTGCACATCCCTTTACATTAATAGTTACTATCGCAGTTCTCGTGACTGCTGCAGTAAGTCTATTTATTGTCAGATTAGGTCACGACTGCAGTCGTCAGTGGATTGACGACTCAAACGAAGGTGCACCATTTGGATGCTTAGATAACCTTCAGCTTCATCATTATATTATACCAAAAACATGCATTTTAAATATCTTCCGTTTCCTTTCACAGGGCATTCAGCTAAGACGCCATGAAAGCACTTTAACTTCATTTGTATACCACACGACCATCATGCTTCATTGACGTCAACGCGCCTATAATTTTATTGGAAGTCATTTATCACTCCATAGCAGGTAAATGACGTGGATTACCGAAGGTGGGAGGCTATTGTCAACTCCCGTAACAAGTGTCGGCACAAGATCAGAGGTTATGTCAGGCAATGAGGGTATACACTCCGATCATGCGAGTGATACAGGGATTATTGGCCAGAACAGCGATAATTGTAAACATAAGACTGACGCACTCCTCAATTTTATGTCGAATGTTTAGGTTGAGATCGATCTTTATGAAGCAGACGTACATGAAAACGGGGAGTCGCTGCATGTCCCAAATGAAGGGCCTATATACCTCGAAGGACAAAAAAGCAGGAGATGCCTCTGACGGCTTCTCGGAAATGCTGACTTCCTGGAGATATTCGCATCCGAATGATCGGATGCAGCAGGGCCGTGTTGTATATTTCCCCTTTTCCCCTCGGGAGAGGAAGTGATGTGTCAGGTGCCATGATCACTTCCGCCGGTGTGCAGATCCTCACACCCCAGTGGATATTGTTGTCTCCTCGTACGTGACGATTGCAAAACTCACCGCTTACACGTGTTATCCATAGCAATTAGGCCTTTTCTCGGGTGCTATCGCAGAACATGAATGGTGTACTCCAGATGTTCAATACATATGGTGAGACTTGTTTCATATGCATTCGTGCTCCAAATAAAAACAGCAGTTCGGAGATCATCCCCTCCTGGGGAATTTGCCAACCATCAATTGGAGTAGGCCTACTTTTTGCCTGTTTTACGAGTACAGTACACTGTATGTTAACCCTCCTGATTTGTGCTTTCTGACCGTTGAAACGGTTAGGCCCAACGCCTGAGGGAAGGGAATGTCTTTCACCCCATGGTCCTGGATGTCTGCTGGGATTCTGACGCAATTATGGTCTAGGCGACTTCTGGTCAAGACCCTCTTTCAACTCGTCCACGCAAAAATGTATTATATCTTTGCAGCTGATAAAGGAAGCAAGTAGCTTTTACCCGAACAAGAGATTTTCTAAAAATATATTTCAGGGTATATAACACGTGTCTTAACATAAGAGCTTCACTGTGTGATTCTAGGCAATAGGTGTTCCTAAAGCGTCTAGAGCCAGCGCTGCCATTATTAGTTCCTCTACGCATTTTGTAATGTATAACAAAAGAGCTTTAGTAGAATTTTGCCGCATTTCCTATCAATTTAAGAGCAGGGAGACTAGAGGTACGATTGAACACAAGAAAAAAACACGAAAATACTGCCTGTTGGGTCTGGGAAAGTTGCTCCCAGGTGTAATATCATTTATTTGTCCTTATAAGTTAACGTACCCATAATTCTGGATCTCCTGCACAAGTCCTATGCAGTGGAACGTCTTGCCCCTGAGGTGTTGTGGAGGCAAAATTTGGTCTTCCTGCAGGATGCTGTTGGATATAACTGGATCAACTGGGAAATCCTTGGGGGATCATGGGAGGACGTCGCTGATTCTCAATGAGAAATTGCTGGTTTAGTAAATAGCCCGAGGTGGTAGCTTGAAATGCGACCTTGCTCTTGTTGATGCTACTTTCGTTGCTCAGAGAGGAGGGCTGAGGTCGTTTATCAAATAAATGCCTAACTGTATCAACAGGAGGCTTGTGGACACGCTTGTGCTCGCAGCTATAAAGGTAGCAAAGATGTGAAAACGAAAATCCCAGTTGACCTACTTTAATTCCTGTCAGGGTAGTACGATTTGTACGTGTTCAAGGGGTAAGCATGTTTACCCCTCTTCGTGAAAATGAAAAATGCAGTTATCGAATGTCTATCTCTGGCACCGTTAAATGTAAATTTGATACTAATGATGTTGGTCTTTTGGAAGCATGTCAAATGTTTAAGTACGATGTTGTAAAGCAAAATAGTCACAAAAATCGAAATAAACATAATTGTGATATTTGACATACGCGTCTCTTCGTGGAAACAGTGACGATAAGATTTACCCTTTCGTTCATCAACACCTTCGGCATGTCTTCCTCCCCTATCAGCACAAATTTCACAGTGACAGTGTGTTTCTTAGAAAGCTTTTCTCAGCCCTGTTGGATATTAGGGCAAGACGCTGACTTCGTTCACCATGTGGGCTCATGGGCCATACAACGGCTACATCAAGTGGACGACTTAAATATACTGATCTTCCAATGTCCCCACAGGAAATAATCGCCGGGTGTAAGATCAGATTACCTAGGTGACTACTCTACTGCTTGATGGAGGGCAATCACTCTATCTTCGAAGAGTCCCCTCAGTCGATCTAGGATCTAGGGTAGCAATAAGGCTATAAGCTGGGGCACCGTCCCGCACCAACCACTGACGTCTGAGGACACCAGAGCTCCGCTGTTCAAAAAGGTACCTGAGCTGAGGCGCAGTATCATCGTTCGTCACGTGCGGCTGAGCAACAACTGTGCCCACGTTTGCAAGTACATTGTTTAGTTGACTTGGATGAATAATCCAACTTGAAAGTCATGATCTTGCTAGACCGCGATGTGTTGTGTTGGTAATGTTGCATTGTGTTGTGATGGTAATTTACCTATTCAAGATAAACTAGTCAAGCACACAGTGTTTGCACTTGCGCTTGCACGTGGTTGAAGCTGCCCGTAGATATAAGTGCGATCACCGAGGCGAAGACGGTCCACACGTGGTGGTATTGCTTCCATTTAGCACAATCCAGTCACGTGGGTGAGAAAGGTCTATAGCGCACACTCATTCCTGATTGCAGAAATACATTTAGAGCAGCAATGGAAAACTCATAAACTACCCATTCAGATGCAGCCATACTTACAGTGTTTAGTTTCCGAAATGTGGGACTGTTTTGATGATAACACAAGGTGTTCATTGAATCCAAAATGCCATTTTCGTCAATTTAGTCAGTTGAAAAAGCCATCCCTAACAAGTCAATTAATGTCTATAATTACGACAAAACACAGTTCAAAAAATAAGGTTTTAATCTGGGGGGTATTTTCACTTCGTGGACATTTTATTCACGAACAAACAAACAAACAAACAAACNCAACCCCAACACCCCAACAAACAAACAAACAAACAAACACCCCAACAAACAAACAAACAAACAACCCAACAAACACCCCAACACCCAACAACAAACAAACAAACAAACACCCCAACACCCCAACAAACAAACAAACAAAAACGGAATATTCAAAATATGCAGATCAAGCGGCTTGACGACCTTTTATGTGTGGCAGAGGCAATTTAAAGGATAGACCTGATAGACCTGCTAGAATTATATTGTATAAAATGTCAGCCGTCAAGCATTAAAATTGATCCGCGGAAGCAACTCCACCCCTAACAGCAGGTGTTTTCCTTTCTATGGGAGGCAGGAAAGAGAATCTTTTGAGGAAGCGTAGAAAAGGATGCAACAAACACCTCTGCGTTTGCGTTTTAAATGGGGTGACTGTCAGCGCCAGTAACGACAGGACAGCCTGGGGAAATAAATTCAAAGCTGTGATTCATGCCTTGGTATATGTTGCGGGGATGGGGTGGCAAGTTGGCCCTAAGGAGATGCTACATTTTTAGGACGAAGTTGAAAGCATTCATGCTTTAGAAATGGTTCTATAACCCTAAGTTTTGAGGGAAGGTTCTTTTAGATATGAATAAAGGTAACCTCTTCTTTAAAAATCTCAATTTCCTCCTCCCACTAAAATAACCAACCCAAGATGCACCAATGTAGCATTGCAGCGCTCTGACCGCATTTTGTTGCAAACATTCTTCACAACGATGTTTATTATGACGTTGGCGTAATGGATTTATTCATTTTGGGTTAGTGTTGGAGCTCTACTGCGACCTGGACAAACTTTGAATTGATGCGCGTTGTTGGCAAAGCATGAGTTCCTCCATTTTTTGACTAAAGTTGTTCCTCGAATACCCAAGAACCTTTTTAAGGACCATCGAATAAAAAAAAAAAAAAACGAGTGGCATTTTATAAATGCCCACTTGAATCGCACCCGATCAACTGTAGGAGGCAAAGAAAATAGCGCTTTTTGTCTTAGTTGTATTCTCGCTCAGGGTGAAGACCTTACATTATTTCAGAACTGCATCGCCTTACTACTTAAGGAAGAAATGTCGTGTCCGGGGGGTCCATTATGCAAACAATTAATGGCAGTCGGAGTTCAGGACTTAGCGAGGTAAGTGGTCCTTGCAACCCACTAAGTGGCACTAATGAAGCGGTAAGATCTCTGAGTTTTGTGCCGGTTGTATTTCCGAAACCTGGGCATTTTTGTGTCGTCTTACAAAAGCGGATGCAGATGTGAGAAGGGAGCACTTGAACAAATAGTCTTCAGAACGTAAGGGTTTTTAAACATAAATTACTGAATAAATCATTTATTTTGTTTCGTTATCAGGGCAACTGAAAGTGAGAAAGCGTTAGTAGCCACATTTCAGAAAGGGAACAGGTTATGGAGCTTTTTACCCATTACTTCTTTTATTTGTTTGGGTGTTTTTGACTGCTTCAAGATTCGCATGCGTTGTTTGCTGTTTAAGTCATTGGGCATATTATCCACATTTCTGTATTATAAAAACTCATTTTTTCTGCCCAAAGAGCCGATCAATTAAAAGATTCCCTCCAACTAAAAAAATAAAACTGGCAGCGTGACTATGCCACAGGACCTCATCCCAAGTACTGTACTCACTAAATTGTCCAAATTCCAGAGCAGGTGTATAGATACAAAACTGCTGCAAACTGCTTGCTGACTACAGTGACCTAAAATACAAATCACAAAATTTGGAGGGCCTGACGTTTCGATCGAAGCATAATCTTTCTCAAGAAGAAAGATTCTGCCAGGATCGAAACGATCGATGGAATGTACCCCATCTTTCTCCCCTTGCCCGTTTAACTCCGATTATTGTCCATACTTAAAAGAGTACAGTGCATTATATTAATACAAAAATAACAAAAAGAATAAATTAGCAATGAAAACGTTATGCTAGGGTCTCACATTCCCCGAATTATTATTCGAAGAATAATTTTTAAGTAAATAAAAAAACCGACATAAAGCAACATTTTCTAAGAATTGGTTTGGGAGAAAATAAATTTATTACAGTAGTTTATTGATTAAACAGCGGAACCTAGTTCGCACTGTTACATACAAGGCTCCACTAGAGTCAGAAATGCATACTAAAACGTCTCAAGACAGGCTTAGGGCCTATAATTTCGTTCTGAATTGTCATAAAAATAGCCTCGATTAGGAATGGAAGGCCGGGAATGTTTAATGATGGCCGTAAGAATGGAAGAAATCGTCACCAAGATAGGTTTGAACCTCAGGCCCTTTCCGACCTATAAGGATCATTCAAAGTTTTTCGATATTTTCACAAATACCCCACCGGGATTTGGTACGCTTTGGCAAGACTTAATCAAGCGGAGGCTATTATTGGGGCAAAACCTCGCCCCACTCGATAAGAATATACGTATTAAATGCCGTGTGCGGGAATTGATTAGAAGCATCAGTCTGTCCATTCACTTGCCTACTTGCCACGCCCCCTTGCACGGGCCGAGTCATCCCGTGCACAGTGAGTTTTGAAAGTGCACCGAACAAACATGTTACCCTTTCTCTGATCGGCTGTTTCATCAGTGTACGTCTTACCATGTCTCTGATTGGTTGCTTAATTTGTGTTTGGAATCACCGCGCCACCGATTTTGTGATTAGTCACTTATTGGGTATCAATGGGGGAGGGGTGACGATTCATGGTGATAGCAGTATAAGTTCGGTTTGATGACATTCAACGGATTTTATTCGAGAAAGAGTGTTAAGCACTGATTATTTTCATTGGAACTGAAACTTTCCAAAAAGAAGTCTGACGATTTGTACGTGCACAAAAAATGATGGACATAGGCTACACTTATAGCTGGCAGTTTTTGTGCGGGTTATGGATGACGTCTACCGAAGACATAATTAATCTGATTTTCTTCCTTCTTTTTATTTAGATACATCGTGATTACTTATCCTCTGAAACCAAGAATGACCAGAGGAACGACAGGTATCTTGCTGGCCATCATCTGGTTAGTCTCCACTACAGTCACCATTCCAGTAGCCATCCATAATGAGGTGTACACTGTCCAAGTAGCCGATGGGACAGTCGTTGAACAGTGCTCAGAGAACTGGAAGAATGGCTACGCAATTAAAGCCTATACACTGCTGATGGTCATTGCGGAGTTCCTCGTTCCGCTGGTTGCAATGTGTGTGGCCTACTACCTGATTGCTAAGACGCTGTGGTTCCGGGAGATTCCGGGAGGTCACCACACGGAGGAGCAGGAACAGGCGGCGGAGAGTTCCAAACGGAGGACGATCCGTATGCTCATCGTCGTGGTGGCGCTGTTTGCACTTTGCTGGGCCCCGTACCATGGATTCGCTATCACTCGCGACGTGATTATCCCCCTTTCTTTGTTGGAGAATTTTGCGCTTTACCACACGCTATTCTACGTTGTGGAAGCGTTGGCAATGAGCAACAGCATTTTCAATACTTTGGTGTACATTGTGTTCAACAACAATTTCCGCAAGTGCGTGATGCAGATGAAGTTTCCCCGTGCGTTCCACCACGTAGTGCGACACAGCAGCATGAAGACTAGGTCATCTCGGCCGACCTCGAACTTCCGCATGGGGACCTACCAGCGGTCTACAGGGCCCGAGAACAAATCCTGCGGACTGTCGAGCCCATGTCGTTCCCCTGAGGCACGGCGCCTGCCCCTGTGCAGCCAGTCGAAGCAGTCCTCGAACTGTTTGGTGCCGCCCCAGTCCCAACACTGTCTCGTGCAAAGCCCTCAGGCTAGCCTGCGACCGGACGTGCCGCAAAACAGTAGGCCTAACGTGTTCATATCCGACGCATGCACAGGAAACTCGCAACCCGCCATAACGCCCGAGGAGGAACGTCGCTCATTCCAAGTCCCTCATATACAAACTCATCTCGTTGTTGTAGAGGGCAATGGCACAGTGGTGTCTGTCCTTACCTCGGACAACAGTGCCGGAAGCAGGGTCTAACTCAAATTGAAATTTGTTTATATCTGTGAAATAATCGTCTTATCACAATATTCTTAGCTACGTCATGTTTGATTGCATTAAGGCTGGTTCATACTTCGTGCGAAAGCGAGTTCGAACGCAAATTTGTGATGTCAGATGAAGTGCGAATTCGCAAAAGCTGAACACTTTTCAACTTCAGCGAGATTTCGCTGCAAACGTTTTGTGATGTCAGATTTGCCTCGCTTTTGCATTCGTCTGCAGTATGGACCAGCCTCTATTCAAGTTTCAAGTTCCACTGTATTTTCACCCCAAATTTTGAAATATCCAGTTCTTAAAGCAGCTGACCACATTTACAGATTTTGGTCTCAGCGACTCAAGTACCGTATTTGGTCAGCCCTCATATGTGCTCCTGTTTCTAGTATAGATCATCTGAACACATGAAGACCGGTTCATACTTTCGGTGAACGCAAAAGCGAAACAGTTTTGACGCCACGAAATATTTCCGGCGAAGTAGGCCTACACTCGAGTTAAAATGTGCTAAACGTTTGCGAATTCGCAGGGCGACAATCAGGTCTGATGCCACAGTCGCGTTCCGGTTTCGTTTTCTTTAAGTATGAACGGACCACAAAACAGTAATGCAACTAATAAATCTGATGACCGAACAGGGTATAATTTCAGCACTACGTTTTTGATTTTGTGAAGTTTTTGGAACATCATTCTTGTCCTTGGATCGACTGATTTGGATTATCCTAGGCTTAAGACATCAATCCAACTTCAGAGCAAGGACTTTTGTAAGTCGTGCCAAGATCAAATATGAAGAAGAGAGCGCTATTTCGAACACCCTATCGATTCAAATTCGTGTGAGAGAGAATTACATGTTGTCTTAACTTCAGGGGTGCCATCCATAACTCCATTACTACACTTTCTCGTGCCTATAAACATGAATATCATGTGCCGTAGAGAAAGGATTAGTCTTTTTAGAGAAAAAGGAACGTGAGAAAACAGAGAAAAGGGTTCACAAATGGATTGTTTGCCGGTGTGTTCTTGTATGTTTTGGTTTGGAATAGTGGACGGATGGGTCGATCGAGGAATATTTTGCATATTCTTTTCGATTAAAGGATGTCCCAACTGATGTTTGCATATACCTCTTTCTGCCTTTTCTGTTTTGTTTCGTTTTGTTGTTTTCTGCCACATATCTGTTACAGACGAAGTGAATTTATGCCAAGAGTGTGTTCCGGTTTCGGCAAGGTGTGCGCTGAGTAAAATATTAAAATGGAGGGAGTTGGTGAATACGTCGAACGAGTGGAGCAGTGAGCCTATTGCGTCAGTGTTCACGAGTTTAGGAGACTCTACTCCCAAGGGCTCGTGGGATTCCTTAAGCAGCAAGCTAAAGGTTAGGTCGGATCACCACTTGCTGGCGTCTACGGTCTCACCCACATAGATCTATGTATGAAGGAGTCTTTTGTTAATTAATGCGCGTCGGTAAAGGGTAATGCCCAAGGTAAGCGACATTTGTACCTAAGAATGGCGCATACCGAGAGTATTAGGCGACTTAGCCTCCACTTGAGACGTCATGCTGTTGTTTCCATCGCCATTATTTTGCACGAATGGAGTGTCTTTGTTTTACATGAAGGAGGCCTACAGGAATTTTGCTACGTAACCCTACGAAGTCCATTCCTTGGTACAAATGTATGACATGTGCATGATGCTGTTACGTAACCGTTCAATGTATTCTGTCCTGTGGTATGAATTTTCAGCCATACCCGTGGTCTCATCCATAGTTAGGAGCAAATACGTCATTCAGGGCCTACGGCGTATGGCCAACACACAAAATAAACATACTTTTTTTGCTGCATGGAGACAACGACGATTATCACCCACTTTTACCATGGATTATTGAACGTGTCACTTTGAGTGGAATTAAGATAGAACCAGCTGATCTTCCAAAACCCCAGGTCCAGCGGCCGCTTGACCTTGCCCTGGAAGAAAAGACCAATAAGTCATGCCAAAAGAATAAACACGGAGCAATAACTCGACGAGTGCATTAAGGTCAGTAACATGTATTTGTTTTTATCGTTCCTTCATTTTTGAGGAAACTGCACTACTCTAAACTTATCAGTGCGCCACCATCCAGCATAAGTTTCAGCGTGTTAACTAAAGTTGTTTCGGATTGAAACACGACAAACAGTAGAATGACCATATAACTCGGTTAATCGAACGAGCCCGTGCGCGGTTTGTCCTCTCTGAATGTAAACATATAATTTTTACACTTGTTGGTTGGTTTATTTCCACCGATTCAATCAAAATGTAGCGAAGCACAGTTCCGTTATTTAAAGAATGAATAAGGGGTGATGAATGGCGGTACCAGGTAAGCGCCTGTGGGCCTACATTGCCTGGTTCCTTATTTGTCACAATAACATTTATGTGTGGCTACATTTACGAGATAGAGGAGAGGGTTTAAAAAAAAGTAAGATAACTAAAGGTACAGCCGAACATCAACATTAAGCAAGGATCTTTAAACTTGGGAATAAACACAAATCTATTCCTGTAAAACAAAAAAAAAAGTTCTATAGTTTTGGACCGGGCGGAATTCTGTGAATTTGCCTTCGTAGGCGCTCTTTCTTCCGGTCGGCACCCTTTGATCCGAGCACGGGCTTCATCTGATAAGGAAATGGCGCCTGTGCCAGGATGGGCAATGTGTCAGGTGTTTCCACGGATACGATTAAATTACCGCACCTGTATTTGTCTCTTCGGTAGTTTTGAACGTTTTCGCGTCAGCCCTCATTTTTTTCACAAATGGGCGTGTTCGATAAAAAAACCGAGAATGTTGACAAGAATGTAAAGTGGACGCTTGGAAGTTGAGTGTGTAGTGCCGTGATTGCTTAGTGGCACCATGGTTTACCAGCATCTTGCTTGGTTTTGGTTTCTGTTTTTGGTTTGGATTTGCAGTTTGAAAACAACGATGCTCTGGTTTTGTTTTGATTTGATGTTGATTTGTTAAAAATGTTAGAGAAATAGTACGGCTTGATGTGGAGGTATTGGTGGCTGGCAGTGGGTGAGATTAAGATGTAATGAAGGAGATCGAAGAATGCACGGAGCTGTGTGAGTAGATGAGTGTGCATGTTGCGTTGTGACTGAAAATGGTACGTTGTCTCACACGGGCGTAAGGCCCAGGGGATATTTTACCCCCCCCCCCCACACACACACACACATTTTGACCAAGGAGGGATGGGCTGTTGAATCACCCGCGCGCTTTTTTGTGGTGAGAAAAAATAAGGTGGATTGTAAAGAATTTAGTTGATTTCTTAACGAACAAAAATGAATAGCACTCCAAAAGGAGGACAGTAAACAAGGCCGTCAGTATGCCGTTGTGATAGAGGATTCGGCCGAAATGTAATACATCACAGATGTACATCTGTATCAAGCACATCACCGGACATTATGTCATATATGCCATATGACATGTCACAGACGCCAACAATTCCCAATCCCTCGTCTCCCCAATCGCTGACACCAATTCATGCCACTGTTACCTTGACACGTTGAAGAAACGCCCAACATATAGAATGTAACTGGTTTTTTTCGCGATAAATTTGCTGATGTTGATGTAGTTTGTCACAGAAGCAATCCTTATGGGTATTGGAGTCCGGTTTTTCGATCCGTTCACAAGAGTAACTCGCATGTCAAAGAAGTAAATTCCCATAGTCTTTCAACTTTGGGTTCAAAGTTATGTAAAATAATGTTTAACAGCTGAAAGTGAAGTTTTGCTTTCTTGTATTCTATTCATAGACGATATTCACTAATATGCTCTGTATTGGAGTTGGTTTCTATTTTAATATACAAACGTGTAATATTCGAAGCAGATGTCATGGAAAGGCGATGCAAAAGTAATATCACGAAGGACATTCTAAATAGTGAAGCTCTGGCGGCAGTTGATAGCCTCCAGACAGCACAACCTGGTGGATACTGTGCTGCTTCTATTATGATAAATGGCAACTTGAGCTGGTAAATGTTATCGATTTGTCAGCATGTCCACGGGATAAACGAGGAAATGACGCATTTGATGAAAACTGTAAAAGCTGTGAGGAAATTGGATATCGCAATATCACCATCCCCAAAGATTTTTATCTGAGTAGCTTTCCATCGATGGAATGTGCGACGTTGCGCTGCGCGGCGAAATCTTCCAACAAAAGGAGAGAGAACGTCAGTACAATCTGTCCCTGTTCGCATAATTATACTGCCCCGTCGGATCATACGCGGTTTCAATTTCTTCACTTAAACTTTAATTGGAACCGATCGGTAATCTTCCCGAGTGTTGTAAGGGCTTGGACAGCAATGCCCAACACAGCGAAGTCGTATTTTCTCCAAGTTAGAGGTGTGAACTGTGCAACCGTAATAAAGGGGAAAAAATTACATTCACATGTAAGTCTATTACGCCCACAGTAGATTGCCTTTGAAGAGATCGGTCAATGTACTTTGCAACTAGCTGATAATTGTCAATGTAGGCCTAGCTCAATGTGATTTCCGTTTGAGGTTCTCTTGCCCTTCCCAATGTATATATTATTTATTTCGCGAATTATAGGAACAATGTATTATGACATCTCAGCGGAATATAAATATATTACCGCTTGTATTTGTTATGCTTTTTAGCAGAGAAAAGAAACCCCAGTCAACGCGATACTGTAAAACGCGCAGCTAAAAGAATCATTAAGAAGAAGGTGTAGATGCTCAAGGTTATACTTGATTGCTAAGCATAAGTTAAAATGCTACTGATAAGCATTTCCTGAGTAACGTAGCACACGACACAATCCTTGAAAATTGGTTTATGATTTGATAAATAGAAGGCAATTCAATTTTCCTCAGGTATATCCCCAAGGGCCAAAGATGTTATAATATTCATTGTTGTAAGTTCATGTGTAATCGAATAATAGGAAAATTGTCATTTACCATAGCGACTTATAAATGATGACAACATGAAACATTGAAGGTCTATCTAAAAAATACGTGTAACATAGCCTTTATAATTAAAATGGTCACTGCAGATATGTCATATTCTCATGTTTGTTTCTCTGTTGAGTACTGTTAAAGGGTAGTTTTGACGTTCCGGGTTAATCTTTATTATGGGATATTTTCCAAGGAACGCCTGGTTCTGCCAATATGGTCATTGAATAAATACCGTGAATTCCTAACAACTGTTGAAAACAGAGACGTATGTCAGGAGACAATATGCATACTACAGAAGGGTAGTTCTTTACCAAATTTCAAAAACAGTTCCTTACAGATGAAATCAAGAAGCACATCCACGTTTGTTCCTTTGCTTTACGTGCATTATTAGACTGCACGTGCTTTCTACACTGATCTTTAATATTCTTCTCGTTGTCGGTACGAAGCCTTCGTCACGCAGGTGGGACAACGGAAGGCTTCCTGTTGTTTCTCACATTTCACAGACGCTGAATTGAACAGATTTGCTCCTGGACTGGACCGAAAGGTCTTGTTGTTTGTTTTCCTTTTACATTTGTCGAACTCCTAAATGTAAATTATCAGCAACCAAAGGGAAAGTGGAATAAATGTTGTACAGGCCAGTGAGTAATAACATGGCGTTTGAAGTCACTTTAATGGCGACTTTTATTTTTCCTCCTACCCCGGCAAATCAGACCTGTACTGAATTCAGGAAACGGGGCAGAGACCGAACTCGATATTTTGAGACCAGGGTTGAGTACTGTTTTTCGACGCGCAAAATAACCTTCACAGATCTCTGTCAGTTACATTGACTAGTTAACGGGTCAAAGTGCGAGTGCTGAAGCTACCAGGAGCCATGGGGAGGGGGCGCTAATCTTGCTCGATTTAATAAAAATAGCTGAGAATGCATAAGCGTGATTAAAGCTCGGCGGTGGTCGCTAGGTCTCAGCTACATTGACAAGAATATCATGGCTGTTACAACTTGTTTATATGAAGGCTCCCCCTCAACTTTTCTTACAAAGCGAAATCTTCTTCTTATGGTGTCATTAGGCAGCCCAAACTGGACGGCATTCTACGGTGGCACAACGCTCATGGACAGGTGGTATGTGCACGGTCTCTTCGGCCAACAGGGTGTTGTGATTAGCTAAAAGTAAGTGCGCGTCAAGCTAAAAAATGCCCCTGTGAGTTCGGGTGCTACCACCATTATGACGTCTCATATGACGTCTCTTTTAATTATTGAGTGAATCATCGTGCCATAGGTCAACCTCGACTCCATGGGCTGCGTGCGCAAGGCAAAGTGAGAACCAACTTGACTTGACAAGATCGTACCCATGGGAACGATGTTGGCCATAGGTTCCCAAACGTACAACAAAAGGCGCCCACAATACCTCACCGGACAACCCTTTGCGAAGGCCTGCCCCAGACGTCCAGTTGCAATGACCACATTTTGTTCGTAAACTGCGAATGGCGTCTGCAATTATTGCTGTAAACGCACCTTAACAGGCTCTGATGGCTTTGTCGGACTTACAAGCTGTGCGCCCTCAACGTTCACGTGATAATTAAGTAGGCCAGGATCAGACACGTCATAGACATATGGATCGAGTTCAGGCGGCCTGTTCTTGACACGGGTTTCTTGTTCTCGTGCTCGATTGGCGGGAACACGACTCCAGAACACTGTTCCCGGAACAGGATCACACACCACCTCCTCGTCAGGGTTTTACAGGAACACACGGAAAACTCGTGACATTTTGATTTTTGAACAGCTGCAAAAGCAGAGAGATGGCTTCCAAAGCCATAGACCATGGGAAGTTTTGCAAAATTAACATTACAACATTATTTTCCGTAACACAAAAATGAATGTTCCTGTTTATGTGAAAAAGAATTCATCCCATCCAAACATTAACCCTCGAATAACGTAGCCTACATGGACGCTACCATGTTGCTTGTTACTAACTACCAGCAATAATCGGTTGTTTGTTCCCGGTGTTCGAGCGGCCGACCCACGAACAACAAATGGAGCTGTTCGTGAACATACGGGAACAAGCCGCCCGAACTCAGCTATAGACGCAGCTCCTATTCAAAACAACGGCAGAGTATCGTAGCTGAGACAGCACCCAACTGAATCCAAAATGGTGGGCAAATTCACTGAGGGGTATTGGGAATTAATTTACTCACAGTTGCAGAATTCTAGCCATAAAATTCCAATAAGCCCTTTTTCGTTTCTGAAAACTTTCTGTTTACTTAATAATTATGCCCCATGCATGTAGATGCAACATTTGAAAAGAAGAGACAGCAGTACCAGAAAGTGAAAAAGTAAATTTAGTTTCAGAGCACATGTAAACAAATACATGTAGTCTAAGTGCGTTATGCGCAATACGGGCGATTCATAATAGCGCGCCCCCAAGAGATTGCAACGCGTTGGCCAATCACAGTGAGCTGTGGACCCAATGCACGTTTTGAAAAGGTCAACAGATTTCGCGCACTGTGATTTCCCGACGCGTTGCAAACTCTTGGAGGCGCGCTATTGTGAATCGCCCGTATTCGCACTGAATGCGCTGTTATCCATCATTTCGCCCATTGCTCGCCCACGCCTTTTAAAATCACGGTTAAATGCGAAAGACTGGTGGTCTGTGTATTATAATGTCTATAGCCAGAACATATCCCTCGCAGTTCGTGTTACTACGCCCTCAGCGAGCGCAAGATCCACGATCATTCTATTGCACCAATTATACGTTGCATTGTAAATTCTATCGGAACACTGCCACCACAGAGGAAGACGCAGTTTGAACTGCCCGGGCTTTAACATCTGGCCAATTACCGCTTTCCGGCATGCCTGGTATGTCCGTAGCCAGAGCGCAGCGAACGCTTCTGTTTCTCAACCACAAAACCCCTTTGTACCCTATGATCGCCGCCGCAATTTGTCACTGGTAATCTACAACCTTAGACTTAAAGCACTGCATGAGGTATAGGAGAATGAAGATTCGTGTATTTGTTGGTGCTTGATATAATCTCATGACATCAAATTTAATGCCTGCGCAGTTACTTGCATTATGCTGTGTGCCCAAAATCTACATTTGCAGTCATTGCCCTTAATGAGCGTTTACTTCTGGAGTTATTTTGGGACTAAATAGCCTGGTTGTTTACAAGATTTGTGTTTTGTTTGAATCATTTTTATCATGGCATTTGCACAAAGGAATATTTTATGAGAATTCGCCTTCACTCCCTGTGATGAAATAGCACATTTTGTTACTTATGAACTCAGCTTTCCAAAAAAGTCAACATTTTGTTGGCCGGTCTTAGCCATATTTTTTACCAAGTCACTGATTAAAGATGTCTGGAGGGATGAGAAAGAAAATACAAACTTTGCATGGATAATGGATAATGTATCAAAATTTGAACAGTTTATTAACGATGGCAAAAGTAGGTCTAATGTCAGGGTTGTTTCTCTCTCTATTTCCTGGTCATAGCAGTAATCTGTATTTCATTGCTAGCAAAAAACTACAAGCATTGCTAGGATATTACTGGCCCCACGTGTCCGGCTAAGATGCAGGCAGTAATCAGACATTTTGGACTGACTTCGCAGCGACTATCATTGAACAATTTGAAGTGCCAGAGTTGCAACTTCTTCTAAGTCCTTCCTGTATGCTGCAACTGAGGCTGGTTAATTGCATCTAAAAAATTATGATATACTTACGGTGCACATTGTGATCAAGCCTCTTTAAACTTTTTCTTCGTCTTTTTTCTTTAATCTTCCATAATTTAATGGAGGGACGTTAAACTGTAGCAAGCAAATCGCATAATAGTTACTGTATCGTTGGAGATCAATCCGGAGAATGTCATAGACTGGAACGCTTCCAATGGCATAAAATTAAACATGAAATTATTAGCAAAGGGTAAGGGTGGATCCAGTGGGACAAAAGGGGCAATGTCCCCCAGAGTTTTACGATAACGAGAGAAAGGCAATTTCGTATATTTTGTTTCCTTTCCTTGTAGGCCTAAACCGAAGCATTGCCCCCTGAAAGGCCTTAAAGGGTCACATGAATAAAAATTTACATGTTTTGCCTCCCACCAAAACATGCTCCCCTCCCCTACCAAAAATGGTTCTGGGTCTGCACTTTGTTACAGAACAGATTCGAAGTGAGTGGTGAGTGTGAACACAATAATTGATCAATTTATTGATTAGACTTTTAAACGCCTTAATTGATCGAGTTTCTTGAAAAGACCATCTAGGTCTTGGGTTGTGTGAACAGAAGGGAATCCCTTCACACATCTACATACTCTTAAACAGCTGTACTTGTGGGGTATTTCCTTTGTTCGCGTGTACAAAACTCCCACACAACACGCAAAAATTTTCAAATCACTCCCATTTGAACCAGATTCACTTTCCTACTTTGGAAATTCGACTGAACGTCCCTTATTCAAAATACTTCATTTTGCGACGAATGAATGACACTTGAAAAATCCTCCTTTTTGAGTAAATTTCGTGAAAATCTTGTGAGGTACCACAAGGGTCAAACTGGCCTTGTGGGGTACCCTTCATTGTTCCCGTACCCCACGAGCCCCTCTATACATGCGCACACCCCTCCAGCGACACACATGGTTGTGGGCAATGTGTAGGGGTGCTTTGTCCCAATTCAAGGCGAATTCGTCGCCAAGCCGAGGCGCTTAAGAACCACCCCTACAGTTTCTGTTAGAAAATGGGAGTTAGTGTGGCCCCAGAAATTGTGGCATTGTGTAAGTATGGCCCAAGATCAACTTCCTGGATTAGGGGCTTCCGTCCGAGGGCAAAGCAGACAAAAATGCAGATGAAAAGTTTTCTGAAGAAATTGAGAAAGTGAAGGGATGCCATTTGAAAAAATGGGTGTTGACATACACGGGAACGTTAACATTTTGGAGGGTGAGTTTGTTTTTGATGGCTAACTAAAAATCTAATTGGTTAGCCTGCTAAACATTGAAAATCATTTGAAGTCTGAAGGACCCAACAACACATTATGTTTGGTTTGAGAGGCCTCAGGAACATACGATGCTTCCAAAGGGGCTACGAACTTTGTTGAGTTTACACTGGCTCTTCGCAATGGGACTTGAATTAGAGCAGTGCACCCGTAGCCTACGCCTACACGTGGTCGACACAGTAGGTGGCTGGCATATAGAAAACTGTATATGTTGCCGTCAAAAATTCACAAGCCTCTAGAAACAAAAAACAAACAAAACAAGTCAGTTTAATTTGTGGGTCTATAATCAAACCACAGGTGAAAACCCTTCCTCTAGAATACCATTATGCCAAACGTTGAGGAGCATTTTTTTTCCAATGATTCACTCACATATAATGATATTATTTGGCCAGGAAAGGAAAACCACGTGCTGTCAATTTGCTTTCAGAACGATGAAGTTGCCGATGAGGATTGCGACACTGCATTCTATTCTTGAATGTTTGCACAAGGAGTCCGGAGTGATCTCGGTTAAACGTTTCTGTGATGAAAGGTCGCATCGAGGTACGCATCCAACGGAAAGTACTGATCGACTTCCTGTTTCCGAAAGATCATGTTTGTCGGTGGTTTTTAGTCTGGGCATTGCTTCCTGCACAAAACAAATTCACTGGCTGTTTACTTTGATTCCACTCCATATCTTATTTTAAGGAAGTAAGGTTCTTCATTGTTGCTACAGACAGTTCGTTTGCAGAGTCGGGAGAGGGGATGATTGTTTTTTCAGTAACGACTGACCAACATTTTTCCGATTTAATCGTAAAAAATAAAAACAAAAAGTGGTTGTGCAGTGCCAAAACCCCTGGCGTTTCTACAGAAGAAAAGAAATGGTAATAAGTCTACAGAATGGCTACCCCTCCCCATATACCACTGATACGCCGCGAGAAAGATGTATATGCATGCCAAGCGTTCCTGGTATTAAGAGGTATAGACAAGCAGCACCCACACAAGGGCAGATCCATTAGTTGTGGAAAGGGATTCCCCCCCCCAAAAAAAAAAAAACCCAAAATGACCGAAGGACAATATTCGATCTACATTCTTTCCCTTCCGTCCTGAAAGCGTATAAAAAGCACTAAATACTTATTCAGCCGCGAAGCTCAGAAAGGCCTTCAATGTTATTCAAAAACTTTCAAATTTTGGGGCCATCTTATAAACAATTCTGTGCACAAACAATCCCTAAAGCTCGCAAGAATTAAAAAAATAGTCATTAGATAATGGAATGAATTCGTTTTTGTTTTTTTCTGTGGTTCGACAGCCTTGGAAGTGTATTTAAACTTTAACCCTAGCTTTCCTGCTCGATCTTAGATCCTGTTTCGCTTTGTCTTTGGACAATAACCAAGACCCTTGCAAGAAATGGTTCACTGCGACTTCCTCTCTGGCCGTCTGCCAGGTGAAACATATTTGGCTTTTGTCTTCAGCCACGCTTTCGCTTTTGTCTGCAGACATTATGTTATTTTATCCCCTGGGAATTCATCGAAATGCTTCTGCATTATAGACCGATCCATGAAGTCTTAATGGCGTCGATTTTTGTATCCGTGAAAGTGAAACGCATCGTGTACGCAACGCTCCCAAAAACGTACATATGAAAAGGCGCGCCTTTACATGTTCACAATAACAATGGACACATGTCATCAGTTGCCGTGAATACACCAGTGTTACACGTACTGCAAGCGAAGCCTGGAAACGAGGTTAATCGTGAACGCTGCAGTGTATTCGCCGAGGCGTTCTGAGGAAAATATCAAGTCCCCCCCCACGTTCCATATAGGGTGTAGTCCACTGATTCAGGCCCTATTGAAAACATTGAAAAATCAGCATTGTTCGGGACCCAATAATAATGCGTACCAACATCCCTGAGGCATCTGAAACACACGCTAAATTATTGTATGGTCATTAATCTTTCACTTTCTTTTCAATTTTCTGCGGATTAACCGATTACATTTTCAGTTATTCCCTACCCCCCAAAAAAAAAAATCAAAATGATTTTTCCAAAGTCTGCTTGCAGCCATTTTTCAAATGACAACCTTCAATTTTCTGGGGCACTTCGGAATACTTTTCAACAGTATTTTTTAGCCATTCTGCTCTCAGATCAAAGTGAAAGTCCAAAGACCCAGGGAGTTGATTCTGGCAAAGATTTACGCAATCTCACCATTTTGGGGGCCATACAATCTCCTTTTTCCAAAAGTTACTATGGGGGCACTTTTAACGCTGATGAGCGGGCCAGAACTTGAATTCTCGCTTGAATTAGTGGACTGCACCCATCATGTCTATGCTCGAACAGTCCACTCGTAACGTTATTACACTCAGGCAGCCTCCAGAGACCAGCTTGCCAGCCGGGGCAGTTGTGGCTGCAAAATTGATTATTATGTATGCTTTTCCAGAGTCCACTTTGTCTCTTGGTTAAAACGGAAAATGTGGTTTAGTTGAACCCCAGAGAGATGATATAGCTAATATCGGTAGATTTGTTTTAAAAAAATGATAACGCCAAGTTGTAATCATTATATAGCGCAGTTTATTTTGCCCTTCAATAACAAAAATTTGAAAAAAAAAAAGTGTTTTGGGACCGCTTTGTCTCTTATTTTGTTTTTCTGTTGTTTTCTGTTTTTTATTTTAGGTTGTGCTTTATGTATGGGTGACTGTGCCTTTAGCCTTGGAACAGAAGCCAACAATGTAGTCCAAGATTGGAAAAAATCAGTATAAAAATCTTCACAAAACCAACGGCAGTTCGGATGACAAAACTAAGTGTTGTATGGACCGCTATGTCAGCACATTGTCTTCTGACCCTACACGAAATGGGCAACTCTCTTGTTCGAAGCCTGAGGTACGTAATCCTACCACGTTCATTTTGTACAATAAAATGCCTAATTCAATCCCCTTTTGTCCCGTTATATCATTGTTTATACCCGCCCCCCTCTCTCTCTCTGCATGAAAAGTTTGACATGCATTTTAGCGGTAAGAATCATCTGGGGCAAAATGAGAAAGTAATCAGCAAAAATCTAGCTAGAAGGAGTTATCAGATTGGGAGAAGAAAGTGCAGTTTCCCCCGGTTTTTTAAGCTGAAGGAAAGCAAGGGATGGTGACATTAGGTATGACAAACAAGCATTGTTTGTGTGTGGGCGGGGGGGGAGCAGTGGCGTAAACTTGTTCTGGGAACTGCGCGGGGGATGGAAGATTGTGGAAGGGTGACTTGCGCGGTCATCGGAATGTTAAAGACGGAGGGTCGTGAATTATTCTTCGAACATATCCAAACTGAAACCCCATACGTGTACTTCAGAAAGCATTAAAGGTCAAGGGTCACGCACTCCTTGTCATTGCAGTACAGCCACCAAAACAGCGTGCATGTCTCACTCTCTCATTCTGAGCTAAACGCCTTAGGATACCACAGGTCGCTGACATCAGTAACTACGGAGTTTATGTTCATGTTATGTAATGTATTACACTCCTGCGTTGTAGAACCTAGATCAGAGGCGTATTTATGACTTTAAAAAGTTAGCTCCCTTTTTTGCAATAATGAGAAGCCCGAAAAAATATTCACAACTTGCCTTAATTTTTCTCACCCCGAATAAGTGGGGGAGGGGGTTCAATAGCCCCCCCCCCAGGATTTACGTCCGTGAGGAGTAGTATTTTCCTTGCTTTCGCCTTGCTTTTCCGTTTTGCCTGTTGTGTCTTGGTTCCAAGTTTTTATTTTCGGGGGCAAAAGTGCTTAGATCAGAATCTAAGCCCATCCTTCAAGGAACGGGAACTGCACTGAGGATTTGAAGATGAGTTTAATATCTCAGCATTGCGTGTTTCGCTTTCCAAAGTTAAAATTCTAATCTATTATTTGCTTTATATTCGTTTAAACGAAAACCGCAGATGTAAAAGCGATAATTGCTCGATCGGTTTCATCTCCAGGGACTCGCTGAGGTTTACGAGAGGCACGTGCTCAGCCTTGCGAGCACAATTTCTGGCGACTCTTAATCTTCTGGGGCAAAGGGCTTCAAGTGATGGCATAACCGGCTGCTATCGGTTCAGGGACTGGGGAGGAGGGGGTTCTGAACAATAGAAAAAGACCTTCGTACCCCGGATGTTGCCAGAGGATCGCTGGGATTCTCGCTAACAGTACTGATTGGGAATTCCCCTTATGTGTAAGACAGGAAATGTAGATAACCTTCAAATGCTCTACTCCAAAATACTGTGGAGTTTCTGCTTTGGCCGAACCCGACTTAAAAGTGGTTATTTTTACGTTAGGTCTTAAAAAGATTTTTTTCCTTGAAGTGAATTACAGATAATACACACTTAATTATATTTCTTACTTGCATGAAAGCTTGTCTTCTTTAAACTTCAGTAAATTGTGCCAGTGTACAGGTTATATTGCCAATCATAAAATGTCCAAGGTAGTTGATCTTTGTCAGACAACCTCCCTCCCCGCCAGACAACCCCCCGCCAGACGACACCCCCCTTCTTCATTTTCAATTACATGCACATTCAAGTGTTCCATGTGACAACGTTTGCTTTGTTTTGTGTAAATTATTCAAAATAGATATCCCTCTGATGGTTTCTGTGCTGCTTAAAAAGTAACGCCCCTGTAGTATTAATGGTACAACCAAATATCCGGGAAAGGTTAAAAGCCACGTCAATTCGACGTGACTGTAAAGTTGACTGACCCGTGCTGTAGGCTATAAATCTGCAGCGCCCTGGCCCTTCGCCTCAGTGTGGAGCTGGGTTTGCCATCTCCTCACCGGATGCCCTACACCAACAAAAGGGAGTTCGCAAAATTATCTTGGTGGATCTTGCAGAGCAAAACACTCGTCGTTCACTCGTCGTTGTCAACTTAAGCATATTTGGGGGTTCAGTGCAGATTCAGTTTCTCTTCTTCCGTGAAAGTCTGTCTTTGGAAAAACTGGTCTTAGCATCGAAGAGGGGCAAACGGAAGAATGCAAGTCCGCCTGATCTTCGCTTTAGCCCTCCACATACTCACCGTAGCACAGGCGTGAGTATAAATCTTTCACTCTATTTTCTTACAGGTCAACAGAAATTGCTTTTCAATTTCGGACTGCGGGACTTTTAAAGAGCACCTCTAAGGAAGACATGTTTTCTCTGATTTTATCTGTTCAAATAAACACTCAAAGTGGACTTCCAAGTCGAACGCAGTGTCAGTTGTCTTCAGAACGTAACTAAAACAAGCTAAAAGGCTTTTTTTTTTCTGTTCATGCCAAGATGTGGATTCTGACTGTTGATTGCGTCCTGGGGAGAAAACAGAAAACGAGGGAAACCCACACTGCGTTTGTAGTGGATAAACCCTTGTGCATGCCAAACAATGGCTACAAACAATGGCTACATGCACTGTTTGGCATGCACAGGGGTTTATCCACTACATAATAAATACAGAGCGAGGGTTTCCCTTGTTTTCTCCGAATGACCCGATCAACATTCAGAATTCGCATCTTGGCATGAACAGAAAAAAGTCCCTTTTAGCTTGTTATACTTGAACTCTTAGGACAAATGACAACTGCGTTCGATTAGGATGCTTCCACATTTATTTGAACAGACAAAAATCAGAGAAAAACTTGTTTTCCTCAGAGGTGCTCTTTAAATGTTCGATGTTTTCCTCTCAGACAGGCGAAATTAATGCCCACAGAAACGCTGATATCTTTTCAAACGACTTCACCTCATCAACCTCCACACCCTTCACCTGTTGCCCCGGCCCCGTTTATTAGCCCTCTTAAACGTATAAGAAAAGAAGTGAGTAAGTATGGATACACGATTTTTTTTCATTGGAGTGCTAAAAGGTATATTGATGGGGGCGGATCCAGGGGGATGAAGGTCAAGCCCCCTCCGCTCTCACATCAACATGATACTAATAAATAAGAACTAAATGAAATAATAATCACATTTTTATCAATTATTTGAAGAGATGACATCAGTAACAATGTAATGTATTACAATCGGACATCTAACGTGCCTGATCCCCAGAAAAAAATTCCTTGATGATCTGCCCAGTGCATCCATAAAACAAACCAAACAAAAGGTGTTTTTCCCCGTAAAACATGCCAGTGAATTGTGTACCTACGGTTGTGCCTTTGCTAAGTTCATCAATCACGCCGTTCAGTCTCAAGGAGTTAAAATAAAAAAAACAGACGGCGTCCGCTGTCTTAGTAATCGGTAACTATCACCCCCCCCCCTGTGAAACTCCTCAAATTGCAGCTTTGTATATGCACCTGTTTCCGCACCTCGACCTGCATCAAGTCGGACTCCCGTTTCTCTCCCCAGTCAGCTGTTCCTTACACAGTATACGGTTGCCGCGCTCGGCCGCTCGCTTAACTTCTTATAAGGCGCCCTCATTTGATAGCCTTTCGTGATATCGATATCCGGCGTCAACGTGTGTACTACACAGTCAGTAAGTCAGACTTGACCGATAAGCCAGTCAGACCCCCTGTCGGTTATCGGTAGTTATTCATAATGGCATGTGAACGACATGATCTTGCAAAATGTATACAGAATTTCCACCAATCAAAAGAGACTTGGAACTTCCACAGATTAAAGTAGTTAGACTCGCAGACTCGTTCATTGTAATGGAGGTATGAACGATGTGCAAACAAGTCCGGCAACTTGATTGGCTGCCACCGTTTTTGGTAGATAAACTGATTCGCTGTGTACAAACGGCTGACAGATTCATTCGAGTCGGGATTTCTGAACTCACAGTAGAAAGTGGACACAAAAGGGCACGGCGCAACCTCAGTATTTGTTTTATAAAGCTTAAATTAAAAGTATCAAAACAGCGATACAGGCAAGTCTTTAAAACTAAATGTGCAAAATAATGGGTCATCACAGAAGCAGAATCAAATCCAACGAAAATTTACAAACGAGAGTCGCGATCAGAAAAATTCGAAAACCATTTTCTAAATCAAAAATTCTCCCAAAATCTACATAGGAAAAATATGTAGACCTTATCAAATGAAAATGAAATATATATATATATATATATATATATATATATATATATATATATATATATGATATATATTGAAGCAGAACAAAGATTTGAAATAAAACAAGCGATGGGGAAATAAAAACAATATATAATAAAAGGTAACTATGAAGAGTCCTTAGTGAATTGCCACTAAAATTGTTAAAATTAAAACTTAGAACAGCAAGTTGTATTACAATTGTATTGAAGCATACAGTATCCAGCAAATGTAAAAAGGGTACGTACATCGTTAGCTTATTGGAAAGTTAGTAAAATACAGGACACTAAACTAAAACTGTAAAACTAACTTTTGATATAATAAAAATAATTTTAAAACATAATCAGCTTGTAACAGATTTAAATGTGAAAGTGACTTCGCTTGTCTTTGGGCCGTAGAAAGTTTGTTCCATCCCAGGGTCTCAAGGTACTGAAAAGTGCACCAAGCAGCATCAGTCTTGGGATTAACGTACATATGTAATTATCCGTTAGACTTAGCACGGGTATCGGCAGAATGACATAGTTTCAGAAAACGGGACTGGAGACATGGTGGACTCAGATTATAATGGCATTTGTACACTTTGATCAATCGATGTATCTGCCAACAAGCTGGCAATGATGACCATGAAAGTGCTTGTTATAATTCCTGAATATGTGTTCTAGGGTGAGCATCAAGAATTAAGCTCTGGCAAGACGGTGGTTGAATAGTTTGAGAAGCTTGCCAGTGTATAGACTAATCCGATTAGATGCCTTAACTGCGGTGGCACCGTACCCACACACGCATTTATCTGCTTGACGCGCGCGTGCATTTGGCAAATCACGACACCCTATTGGTCGAGGAGGCATGTAACGCGCGCGTACCACCTGTCCACGAGCTTTGTGCCACCGAAGTAATGGCTTATAATTCTGGTGGTCGAATTACACTACAGGAACGTGCACATCCCGACCAGGCAACATTACAGTAGTCGAATAAAGGCAAGATCATGGCATTTCTTATCGTTTTAAACAATGGTTTAGGAAGGCAGGGTCTAGCAGATCGTCGTAGAAATCCCATCCTCATGGACATTTCCTTAGCTGTGGCATCAGTATGATCAGACCAAGACATATGCCTATCCAGAATATTCCCGAGATACTTGTACGAATGAACTCTCGAATGAATATGTGAGTAGTATGTAGCTAGGATGGGAACCAAAAGTCATGAATTTAGTTTTACCAAAATTAAGCGTAAGTTTCTGGACCATCAACCACCACTTACCTAACTCATGGCAAAGCGCCAACATTTCAGGGGTCGTGCAATTAAACGTGATCATGGTTTCATCAGCATATATGCTCACTTTGGTTGCTGGGGTTGATACACGAAAGACGGCTGTTAATAAATATGATAAAGAGAAGGGAGCCAAGAATTGATCCTTATGGAATTCCAACTAGTGCCGCTGTTATCTTCCTGAGAGATGATTTTACACCATCTTGATTCAAGATCCTTGACTCCACCATCGTGTCACTTAGACAAATTTTATTAACAGTATCGAATGCTTTCTTAAGGTCCCCCCCAAATGGCTCCTGTTACCTTACCATCACACATATTAGTTAAATGGTCGGTAACTTCAAGGACTGCTTTTTGGTCTGAAACATGACTGCTCTGAAGTTAAAAACAAAGTCCCTCCTGTTGAGAAATGTAAAACAGCTGATCATTTACAGCTCTCTTGAGTATTGAGAGTTAGAGAGTTCGTCACGTATCCAAATCATACACAAAGACAGGTTCTGCTTACCTCCTCGAAGCCACTGTGGGACACCCACCATTGTTACGTGACTTGGCAAGGGTCTTTACCTTCCTGCGACGGTATCGCACAGTGCTTAATTGGGTAGTTATTTGAAGATTTTTCAAAAGGTAGCAGAGTCTCACAGATTTCGTGGAAGACAATAGGAACCTTCTTGAAATGAATTTGAGAATTCTGCACAACTGGATTCACGCAACTCAACGACAGAGGGTGTCCCTATAATTGTTTCCAATGTAAATTGAATTTCGAGAATTCTTAGATAAAAGGCCTATACATGTAATGCTTTCTTAGATGGAAAGCTTGCGGTAAGGACCATGCAATATCTCTTTTTGAGTCTGTGTGGTTCTGATAAGAACCGGAGAGGCTCAACGTTTAAGACAGTGTGCTCTGTCCGTCGTCAGGAGAATGCCTTCTTACTGCCCGACCATAATAGACTTACACGATATCATTGAAAACTAAAAAAAAATTCCTTTTTCATGAGATGCCCCTGTAACATTTTGAGAGATCTTGCAGTTACAGAGAAGTTACAGTTATATTGAACAATCCAAATTTAGATTCAAAATCTTGAAATTGCTTCCTGTGTTTATTTTACAGAGATAGGCCTACCTTTTTGAGTTTTGACAGTCGTGGCAAGTGGCGAAACTAGGGCTACATGTCCGGAGGGGGGGTTTTCCAGCTATATGTATTGTTTATATGTATATAAACTCAATGGAGATTATTCAACGATTTTCAAATGAGAGGGCACCCAAGGGCAGGGGGGGTACGTGTCCTCTCTGTGCCCCCCTGTATAATTACAGTTACGCCAATGGTCTTGGAACACTTTCTTTGGTATAGAAACGAACGGTATCTTAACGGTATCTCGTAAAAGGATACGGGAAAGTCGTTTAATTAAATAGTTTTCACCAAATATAACACTTCACAGATTCATTATTTCAGCTGCAGTCTATGGGCCTGTTTGTTTCACACGGGTCTGGGTTCTTGGTCTTAACGCTGGTTCGATCCACCCATTATATGGGTTGTGTTGTCTGAACCAACGATCACTGGTCGAGATCCAGATAAGTGTGAAACAGAGTTAATATATGTAGGCCTACTTGAACCGGTACATTCAACGTACAGTTGTCACGCGCACGGATGCTTTTGACCCTGTTCGTGCCTCTGAACTAATAACAATTCAAAACAAAATTTTCCTAAACATGTTAATTCTCAATTGATAGATAGGTAAAGGTTAGATCCCAGGCGCGCCACATTTTAAAAGGAGGGGTAACCAACCTCCATATATGATTTACGTTTCGTTGTGTTTTAACGTCAAAAGGACAACTTGTGAAAGTTGCGATCTTTGTGTCAGCAGTAATGTTGCAGTTCTCCAAAAATGGGCGTTGGCATGGGAGGATAAATGGTGGGTTGGACGCTGGAGTATACTGTGTTTGAATTTCGACGCACAAAAGCTGATTCTGGTAGTTATTTGTATGAGGAAGTGTATAGATATGATGGAGATCCATTAAAGGCAAATTTTCAGTTTGCATACGGTACACAATGGCTTGAACGCCCCTCGCCCTCTGTACGCATGGTGTACGTAACGGCACCCCCCCCCCTTAGTGCGTATGTACCTTATGGACAGCCCCATATCGTATTATTTCTCTTTTTTATGGTTTGAAAAGGAATAGTATTTAAGGAGGAACCGATGATTGCTCGGACAATACGGGCGATTCACAACAGTGCGCCTCCAAGAGTTTGCAACGCGTTGGCCAATCACGCGACAAATTTCGCGCGTCGTAATTGGCCAGTGCGCTGCAAACTCTTGGAGGCGCACTATTGTGAATCACCCGTATTGAGTAATCACGAAAATGGTTTGTCCGAAAAAAAAACAAGCAGTTTGGTTGCTAGAACAAGTTATGATTCGATAGCTGGGATTCGGCCGGCGTGTTTTTTCAGTCAAATGTTTAATTTTGATTTGATTTTTGTAAAACCTGTGTTGTGTAGTTGATGTTTTGGCTTCGAACTGTAATAATAATAGAGGGGGGCCCCAAAAAACCGCCCGAGCACACTTCGGCTATCTTATGCCCCAAACTATTGGTATGTATGGAAGGGGAATCTTCTTAGGAGGAGAATGACACTTTGATCAATTGATTCGGTTTAGTAGTTTTGAGTGTAGAGCCTTTTATGTAAAGCAATGTCCAGGGGTTCCATTGATAAAGTTTAGCGGAAGTGATTCCAGTAATCATTCACTGGTTATTGATTTTTGGTACAACGGGGGGGGGAAGGGTGATTATAGCAAAAATGATAAATAAATGGTTCTTTAAACAAAATGAAAAAAAAAATATTTGTAAACTTGACACTTTCCAGAAAGTGTAACATAATTACCTTGGCACATTTTACTAAATTTTCAACATTATGACCTTGCTTTACAAAACTGGCTCTAACACCATAACCACTCATCCGTTTAGGCTGCTCTTGGTGTCATTCTTCTTCTAAGAAGATTCTTCACCCACCCATACCTATGCTTTAGGCTGGAAAAATAGCTGAAGTATGCTCGAGCGTTTTTTTTTTTTTTTTTTTTTGAGGGGGGACCATGTATTTCTCTTTTGAAAAATTTTACTTTCCGTATAAATCTCTAATGTTATAATATATCGTTTTATTTAAAATGTTCATTTGTTCATGTTTTGGAAAAATACCATGTAAAAACAATATTTTGATTGTAAATAAAATGGATTTTGTGCGCACCTTCTATTACATGTACATTGTAAGTTTGTTTTTTTCTTGTAAGTATTTGTACCATTTTAATTTTTTAAACTTCAACTGAAAGAAAATGGAAAAAATCCTAGAAAATTGTAATGCGTTTACCTAAAAAAAATTACATGTTCATGTACGAGTAAAAAAAGTTTCAAAGGTGATGTTTGAACTTCACTGTTAGTGTTAAAGTGGTCAAATATATCAAACGGTCATTTTAAAATTTTCTCCGATGAGACACGATCATGGAAATGTACCTGAAGTCTCTGTATTACGACATAGACGGCGAAAGTCGTTTGAGTCGCATTAACAAGCTGCATCGTGATGCGAGGCACGATGGAAAGTATCAGATTGAAGGCTTTCTCCGTGGGGACGATAAACCCGCAAGGAAAAGATTTCCGACAAATAGAATTACAGCCGTAGGTCAGGACGAGATACACCAATTACAGCTGGTAGATTATTTAAATAATCTACCAAAATACAATAAAGAATTTGTGCTCTAATGTTTAACAGAATTTCTACACTACCCTCATTCATAATCATAATTTACACGTGACCTTTTTCATATTTCTTAAGAAAAGGTTATAGTGTACCAGAAAGTCCCCCTTAACTACTTGTACATGCCCTTGAAACTGCTTTTCCTTAGGAAAAGTAAATAAAACATTTCCTCGACCTGAAAATCTCACAAACCTCAGTCCGCGTTGTTTTCTATCATTAGCATGGTACTGATGGGTTTCACCAATCAGACTTCTTGGTATTCTTCTTTTGTCTTTGCTTTTTTATCCCTGATTGCCGCATCTGCATGGAAATTTTTCTCTTTTCATTCGCCTTTTATTCGGTTTCTTGCTTGGCCTTGCTTGATATCTTTAGTTAAGACTAGATTCAGTTAGATTTGGTATTGTTCGTTGTGGGTCATACTCGGTAAGATATGGGACGGAGGGGATACCCCAACACACATGCCCTAACCCTATAGACACTCTAGACTATAGACTACTGTAACGTAACACCCCCCCCCCGTCTGAAGAGAAATTCTGGGATTCCGGTCAAACAATGGCCAACACAAAGGGGAGGTTTTCTCAGTCCCATATCTTCCTTCAAATATTGCAGATGTACGCTCTCTTCATCTGAACAAGCCCACGAATGACGAGAAACCTAAACGTGTTACCAAAAAACAGGGCCTGCGTGGAGCCCCCTCCCAGAGGACAGGTCTTTGTTCTTATGTGATATGCTTGAGTACACACTCTAGCACTTCATTGGTAACTAAATAACAAAACATATCTTCTGTGAGGGCGCTCCATGCAGGCCCTCTGTAAAGAAAGCATTTTGTAAGGCAATTGTGAATGTTTTAATCTAACCTTCCCTTACTCTCATAATAAAAAAAAAAAAAAAAACTTGAGGAAGCTGAGCAAGCACAGCGTTCTTTCAAGTAGTAGTACTGCAGGGAGGGGCCAGGTCACCCTTTCTCAAAGCAGAGATCTGTACCCCATGGGTATCCCCAGCTTAACATTTTTAATTGTACACGACCTATGTACAATCACCATCCATCTGGCGCCTCTTGGTGTTCTATAAGAGTGCCCCTTCGAAATTTCACCACAGTTTGCGTGTACAATACTGGACTTAGATGATGACAACTTGTATCGTGTAGAACGATCCAAAGAAAGGAATATAGAAAAAGTAGGTTCTCTGTTTTAAGTGGACAATTTCGTAATTTAAGAGTTGAAACACGGGGTTACTTTCGATGCTCTGCAAAATTTGATTTGCAAGATGAAATGACTTTTTTCTCACTGTCATGCAGTGCCCAGTATTTCATCGCAGCGCCAAACGTCGTTCGCGTGGATGTTGAGGAAACCGTTCTTGTCAGTGTTCGTGGAACCGGTGTTAACCGGATACCAGTGACGCTCTATTTCCAACTGGCCGGGAGCAACGATCGGATCTCAGAGGATACTGTCTTTGTGACTAAAGGTATGTGCGATCCTATCTGTGCATGATATCACAACGATACTTAATGCGGACCGTTATGCAAAGGATGCTGATTTTATCAAGTCATGGGGCTGTTAAGAAGTCCTTTTTAATATTTCCATGATGAAATCCCTTAATTATGCATTAGGAAAAAAACAGGCGACACCGTGCGAAGAAGAATCGTTCTGCAATGTTTGGCATCCGTCGAACGGCCACAGTTTAAAAATAATTGGCCGAGTGGACTGTTTTTTTTTGGGGGGGGGGTATTTTTGTGGTTTTGCATTTTGATGGCGTCTAATTATTGAATTTTTATCGTGGTACACAAGAATTTCTTCTGCGCAAATCCTGCAAATCGGTCAGGCCTGCTATACTATCCACCTTGAGCAGAAGTACGCCTTCATTGGTTGATGTGGACCGTTTGTTCACTGGTAGCGATGCTGCTGTAACACGTGCAATTAATAGTCGTTGTGAACCAGTGGAGTGCAGTTCCCACCCAAGTAGCCTTTGTTGCTTGGAAAATTGTGCCTTCTCTTGGTCCGGCTCCGGGCTCATACTCCGTGTTACTGCCTTGCCAAACTTAAAGGGACCAGTTTCTAAAATCATTGAGCTGCACCTTATGTTTCAGTTAACCCAATTTTTCAATTTTGTCATTCTACTGTTTATCTGTTTTGAGTCTGTTTTTTTTTTACAATGACATGAATTTGTATATTCCGGAGTAAAGCTGTGATGTAATCCGAGGCACTAAACCGCACTGTTGGATTCATCTCTGCACAGAAATGCTAGTTGTTTCTTATACTTTGCTATCAAAGATTTCCATTTTCTTTGACAATTTATTGTATTGCAGTAAGAAAACTTTACTCATGAATATTTTTTTTTCAAGATTAAACATGGGGTGCAACTTTTGAACATGAGCATGCGATCTGAATAGAATATTCCTGGATTTACATCACGTTAACAGCGCCCTCCCTTGTCTGGAAAAGTTTGACCATTTTTGAATGAAAAAGTGCACCTTACATTTCGCCTATCATCGGAATGATTTGAAACACGTTTCATGCTTTGGAAGGGTTTAAACATGCACAAAACTTTTCCTAGAAAAATCACTACATCGATACCTCGAAATAAGAGCGGCAAAAGCAAGCGAAATTACGAAAGCCGGTTAATGCCACCACTGCACTATTTTAGTGTTCAGAGTAGCTATTTATATTTTCAGAAGCAACTATTTTTATTTTCCTGAGGAGTTATTTTTACTTTCCCGAGCAGCTGTTAACATGTTCAAGAACAGCAATTTATTTTGCCATAAGCTGATGTTTTGCACGGATGCCGTGGCTCGTTGTAGCTTTGCTGTATGTTGTGTTACATTCCGATCGAGGCATAATTACAAAATTTGCTCGAGCAAGTGCAGCCGTTACGCATTTTAGGGCTATTAAACATCTTAACCAGTCAGCTGTGTGTTCTACTCACGAGGAAATGATCAGCCGTTTTTAATTCTCGTTAATTGTACTGGACATTGTGCATCGCTATTACGCTTATTTACTTCTACGATTCATTTGTTAGTGTTACCATCATTTGCATGTATTCAGCATTCCCCACAGACATATAACACAAGGACGAACATTGTTTTTTTAATAATCATACACATCAACAAGGACAGCGAAAAATGCCAGGAAAAGGAAAAGGAAACCTAATAACTGTGACTCAAAGGCCTCCGTATCTGATGCTACTGGCCATACGAGAAAAAAAATATATACAGGATACAATATAATAAAGATCTTCATTCAGGAGAAAATAGGATATTAAGTTAATTTTTATAAATATCGTAATTAAATTACTCTTAGACCATAAGACTCTAAGTAGCTGTTTTTCAAAATACAAACAGCTGCTCTTGAAAAATAAATAAATTCCCTTCTAAAAAACAAAAACAATTGCCCTGGAAAATAAAAAATAACTGCTAAAATAAGAGAGAAAAAGTTGCTCATGATAATAAAAAATAGCTGCTCTTCAAAACAATAAATAGCTGCAGTGAAACATAAAACAGCGGTGGCACTTACGGGCTTTCGTAGCAAATAGCGGTTGCGTTTAACGCCAAACTTAACAGAGCAGTGTACATAGGAGAGCAGTGTCATATACCTCTGACATTCAAAACGACGATACCGGGACAGATCCTGTGGAACTAAAGGGCTTGTTGTGCTGAGTGCAATTTACAGAGCCAAACTGACGCTGAACGCCATGCTATTGCCAAACTTCTATTATATTACATAGCCGCCATGGCTTCAGTCGACAGTTCTTGGCATGCATGCCTGAAATCGCAGTCAGTTCTTTTAAGTGAGAACTGTGGTTTAGAGTTTTGAGCAAATAAGCGTAAGTAAGCTAAATAAAGCAGCTGTTGGGTCAACGATAAACCACCAACGATATTTCCTACATTGACACATAAAGGCGACAGGCAGTCAGGCAGTATACTGAAATAACATTAGCGGCAGCATTACCTAAATTGCTTGCGGTGTACAGTTATTGTTTTTAAATTAATCAATGTATTATGAAATTCATGTTACTTCCTGCATTGTTAGATGAACCGCAACTTGCTGTACTGACCGTCCAAAGGGACCGGTTGACAACCGGGCAGCAATTCGTCACATTGGTGGCCACTGCTAACTCTGATCAACTCACATTCCAAGACCAACGCCCGATTCTGCTGAGCTACCAGTCTGGATTCGTCTTCATCCAGACGGATAAGCCGCTTTACACCCCCAAACATGAAGGTAAGTGTATCCTGACGATTTGTTTGTGTGCATGTGTCCTCGTATATAAAGCTTGCTTTGATACCGGATTCTAGAAAAAAAAAAGTCTTGCCTTGAGATTCTTGAATGTGAAAAACATTTGGGGAGCTAATCCAGGTTTTGGTGTGAATGGGGTCAAATTCAAAAGCAAATGCGGCTTCGTGCTCTTTCAAAATGATGTTGGGAAGAAAAGTCAAAAGCCCTCTTCACGGTCCCGACATCCTTGGTTTCATTTGCTGGTTTTGTTTTCTGAAGTTATTTGACGCTAATATTTAATTAATAAAGATAAAATATACTTAGTGCTTTCTTTCCTACTCACCTATGATTTATTCTGTAAAAAAATCTTAAAAAAAATATTAAAATCACCAGTTTGGGCAAATTTTTGTAATATTATTATGCTCAGCGGTTTACTTTAGCTTTTTTGGAAAAGTTCATGTGATTGATTGGATGGCTTCAAACCTACAGCCTTTTACATTTATGCATGGAGGTTTCTACCAGTTGATGACCCGTATTTCGGACGCGAGGTTTTGCCTTGACGTTGTAGGGTGTTCAGCTGCTGTAACCCAACAAAGCTGTTTTCCCTGTCTGCGTGGTGTAAATTTTGATTGTTTGTGGGTTCGAAGCCCCCATCCATACACCCAGGAATGTTGTAAAGTATAACCCCCACAAGGTCGCCAAGCAAATATCAAAGCCGAAAAAATAATCTGTCCCGTGGAGTTCTGTCTGGAATATCGGCTGTAAAAGTACCCAGCTGACCAAAACGTGGTTAGGTGTCCTCTCTCATACTCGGCTTGGAAGTCTCACTGAGAGGCTTTAGAGCGTGGCTTAATTTGAAATTAACTTTTTAAATTTGTGGTGGTTGAGATCATCAGTGATATCCGGGGGGAGTCTGTTTCATTCAGGAATAGTCTTTGTGAAAATGTATTCGTACAGCAGTTACTTTTGGCCACAGTTTCGGAGAGTTTGCGTCATGTCCTCTGGGCGATCCATTCTGTGGTAAACCTGTGGTGATTTGTTTTGCTTTCTATTCAGTTAATATTCGCACTGTGGCCCTGAATCAGAACATGGAGCCGGCGAATCATGACGTAAGAAACCCATTCATTTTTTGTATATTCTGACATTTTGTGGGGATAGGGCTGTTATATTTATGGGACCTCTCCAAAATGAGTACTTTTTTTCCGCATTTTGGGGGGCTTTAAGAAGGCGCATCAATATGTCGTTGCCTTTTCTTCTTGTTGCTAATTTTCTATGACTGCTGTCGATTTGATTGATTCCATTTGATGCGATCCGATTCTATCCTACCCCATCCAATCCAATCCCATCCCATCTCGGCCCATCCCATCTCACCCGATCCCATACCATCCTATCTCACCACATCCCACCCCACCCCATCCTATCTCACCCCATCCCACCCAATCCCACACCATCCCATCCTATTTCACCCCATCCATCCCACCCCATCCCATCTCAACCCATCCCACCCTATCCCATACCATCGCCCACCCCATCTCATCCTATTTTACCCTATCCCATCCCACTTCATCCCACCCTATCTCATCACCCCATCCCTATCCCATCCCACCCCATTCCATCCGATCCCATCCCACCCCATCTCACCCCATCCCATTCCATTCCATCTTATCCCTCCTCATCTGATCCCACCCTACCCCATTCCATCTCATCCCACCCCATTCCACTCTAGCCCATACAACCCCATCCCAACCAACCTCACCTCATCCTATTCCATACAATCCAATCCATCCCATCCCTCTCCAAAACAAGTACAGGGGGGGGCTTTTAACATGCACATCAGTATGTCGTTGCCTTTTCTTCTTGTTGCTAACCATTTCTATGATTGCTGTCAATCTGATTGATTCGATTTGATGCGATCCAATTCTATCTCCCGATCCCATCTCATGCCGTCCCAGCTGATCCCATCCTATCCCAACCCATCCGATCCCGTCCCATCCCATTTCACCCAGTCTCACTCCATCCCACCTCACCCCATCCCATCCCATTTCACCCCATTCCATCCTATCTCACCCCACCCCACCCCTCTCACCCTACCCCATACCATCCCATCTCACCCCAACCCATCCAATCTCATTCCATCCCATCCCACCCTATCCCATTTTCTATTGAAAAAAACATAAAGCACTATGTCAATTTTTTGTCATCATCATCGTTTATGATGTCATTTTTGTCGATGTTAGGACTGTGTTAGGACTGTTTCCAGTGACCCCTTAATTTCGCTTCCTTTTGATTGCGTTGTTTTGAAATAGATACAAGTCGACATTATCAACCCGGATAACATTATCGTGGAGCGGCACAAGGGAAGACCCTTAGGGGGCTTCATGACCCACATATTCTTCCTTCCTCCCAGTCCCGTGCTTGGAAACTGGGCGGTGACCGCTTATTATGGGCATCAGGTAAAAAAGGCCTCTATACTCTCCGGTTTGGCACTGATGCATTTGCTTGGGTTGTATTTTAACCAAAGTAGTGTGAAAAACTCAGGTTTTAACCCAAATCGTCCTTTTCCACAAAAAAATGGTTCATGAAACATGGGGGAGTAACAAACTAGAAATTTTCTCATCCACCAAATTGGGTTACTCAACCCAAATTTGGGTTCCGGTAGCCGCAATATTCATCCAAGTCTTCCGTTCCTCAGAACCTATATTAAGTGGTCTATAGGTCCCGAGAATAAGAGCTCTTTGGGCTGGTTATAGGGCCAGAGTCCCCTAGTTTGGGGTGGCTTTCTCATAATTGAACTGTCAGTAAATTTAGAGCAAGTGTTCTGTCATTTGCATTTGTGTGTGTGATTTAACACACTGTGATGCTTTCGCAGGAACTCAGTTTCATAATGCTTCGTAAGCCCCAGGTACAATGTCTACTGTGCCTATTGGATATTCTGGGCCGCCTGTACGCTACCTAATACTGAGCTACCTATGTTCATCCCACGGTATAGTGTTCCGAAGTAAATACGTCACGTGCACAGACAAGGCATTAGCGTGAGAACCAGCGAGTGTAAACGCCTTCAATCGTGGACCTATAACAATAGAGGACAATAGGGTCCACTGTTGCCTAAGAGTCCACGGTTGGAAAACGTGTACAATACATATGGGGGGTATTCCGAAAAGTTAAAAGTATGAACAAAAGAGGAACAATAGGGAGTCCACGATTGAAGGCGTTTACACACTTGTGTGCTTGAACTATAAAGCGCGCTTACTCAATTCGTTTGCCCTACTCGCCCTGGCTCAAATGACGTCACACTTTGGTACATACGGTATGTGATTTCTTGACAATTGTAACCGACAAACATGTAAGGCTTTCATTGCTGGACCAATTCAAATTCATGGATTATCCCTTGCATTGTAAAATGCCCCCAATACCCCCCCTCCCAAGTTGTCGGGAGACTGTAATAGACCTAGACTTGAAATCACGTCGGGTGTAGTCCATCTTCCTCGCGATGTACACGATTCAGCGGGAACGTCAGTGCAACCTCGCTCCCCAATAGCGTGTCCGGTGGTGCCCAATCGCCGACTTGAACAACCTGCAAGCCCTTTCGTGCACAAATATGGGGCTTCCTACCAAAATTAGACGGAGTACTCTGATCGGCTAAGAATCCCGATAAATGAATATTTATTTATAGAGGCAGTTCGATTGATGTATAAAAAGGTCAATTAAAAGTTTATTAGCAACAACCACAGTCTCCTTAATTAAAAAGGGTGTTTACATGAAAAAAAATACTTTACCATAAAAACATCATTCCTTTTACCAAAAGATATATAGTTAATAGATTTTGTTCTTGAACAGTTATTTATACTCTAAGCGTCGTATTAAAGGGATACAATGCAAGATATGAAAGGAACTGAGACTTTAATCGGATATAGACATCCCTGTATATAAAATGGACGAGTCTGTTATGTGGCTTGAGCTACTGGCGCTCTCAATGGAAACATGAATGTGTAGTACAGTTGTTGGAACATCAACATCCTTCCAGAATCACGTTGGTCAAGTCACGAGGCGGGCACAGTGGGGACGTGGGCCGATGTGCGTCGAAACCTGGTACTGAACAACCCACGACCACGAGGCTCAGCACTATTATGTAAAACGATGCAGCATTCTGGCTCATCGGTTGTTCTGGACGACAAATGCGACCGACTAACGACTTTATTTAAGTCTATAATAGACCGATCAAGTAAACCCCGCCCACTGCATACGCGAGCACTTAGTACATCCTCTTCTCCAATGCCACACTACATGTTCCAGACACGTGCACCAAGGGGGCGGTGCTTATGGGGTCGGTCTGATGGATATGCATCCGGATTGCGCAAGGGTGACGATCCATTGAAGGGAGTTTCAACACAGCATGTAACTAGCTTGAACTTAGCCGTCATTGATTGCCTTTTTTCGGCTTTTCTTTCTGATTTCAGTTTCAAGCCAGTTCAACTATTCAGTTTGAGGTTAAAGAGTATGGTAAGTTAAAACAAATAGTAAACAATCCAGGCTGGATGCCAAGCAAGAATTCAATCAGTCTAAAGAGGAAAATTTTAAATTGTGCTCGTTTTTTTTTTAAATACCTTACAGAGCTTTGACTTCGGTAGGGGTCACTGCCGGTGGAAGCTGGGGCTCCTACTTTTTTGACTTGGGAACATGCCCCTACTCTTGGCAGGACCTATAATGGGCGGAGCTTAAT